>JAODAL010020004.1:0-70537 GCA_025379985.1 Phyllomedusa bahiana
GCTTTTTCTTTGGTAAGGCACAGATTTAATGTAGGAATTTAATTGGCAGTTTTGAATATCCCTAAACAAGTTTTTGAAAAATAAGTAAGACGTCTCAATACTAGATGGATAGATGAAATACAACCCCGAGAACCCGTATGCATATATTTACCAAATTGGTCAAAGTATGTTTCAGAATGGTGAGGAACCGAGGTTGGATGTAATCATAGTAGCCCATATTCTTATGCTCTCCTGGCCCCACACCAGCTCTGCCTGGTGATACTTCTCAACTTCTTCCTTTACCAAGTCGAATGGAAAGGGGAGCGTCTGTAATATAGAAGTGTGAGAAATTTTTTAAAAAAATACTGGACAAGAAAGGGGGGGGGGGGGGGGTTTAACTGCAGGACCTTGCTAAGTTTAAAGGGGTTGTACACTACAGGGTTTCACTGTTTTTATGTTAAAGACCTTGCAAAAACACGGGTTTTGCTATAGCTACAGGCCTGTCAATCCCCTGTGATGGTCCCAGCACTGGTCGCTATAGTACAGACCTGTCCATCTCCCCTGATAGGCTGCCAGCACTGGTCGCTATAGCTACGAGTATCCCTTGTCTGCAATTTTCTCCCCTGAATAGGTGCCAGCATGGTTGCTACAGCTACAGACCTGTTCAATCTCCCCCGATAGGCTGGTTGTATGCTACGGGCCCTGTTCAATCGCCGTGATAGGCTGCCAGCATGGGTTGTATAGCTACAGACCTGTCCAATCTCCCCTGTTTAGGCTCCCAGCAACTGGTTGCTACAGCTACGGGACCTGTTTTCTATACCCCTTTCCTCCCCGATAGGCTGGTTGCTATAGCTACAGGCCTGTTCAATCCTCGTGATAGGCTGCCAGCACTGGTTGCTATAGCTACAGACCTGGCTTCTACTCCCAGCCTAGTGGAAGCCAGTAAACACGCCCCATAATTCAAAGTGAAACCAAGAAAACGGGGACTGAGGTGAGATGGAATCCATGTAGTGAGAAAACCCTTTAATTGACCAAAAATACAGTCAAGGCTGCAAAAATGAAGTAAAGCTTAAAAATTTTGGGGGCATAACCAACCTGAGAAAGTGTCTGGATTTAGGAAGGGAAGGTGCAGACCAAAATATTACAACTAATTGACAAGAGATGTGACTCCTACACCCAAAATGGGGGACGTTATCACCACAGCGTTTCCCCTTCCCTTACAAATTCTTCATTTTTTGGGTCAAAATTGAGGCTCCTCTTCCACCGGTTACGCACCGGACAGGCTATCCATCTTTTACAAAATTGAGGTTTCTGATTTAAGCATTGCTACATCGTTTTCTAATCGGGGTCAGTGCATTGGGAGCATAATTGTCTCTGCATGACAGATTAAAAAAGCCATTCTGTTGTCACTTTAAATTTTATTTCCTAACAAATTCGCTGTCAGGATAGGTTGAGGGGAAACGGTTAAACCTGCCCCCAGCCTGGGTTTTTACTTGGCCCTTTTCCCGCCCGTTTTTGATGGCCCCTCCTTGCAAGGGTTAAAAATTAAACCCCCTTTCCCCGGGGCAGAAAAAAGGGCCGTTCCCCATTTTTGGGGGTCTGAAAAAGTGTCCGCTTTCCGGGAAAACAAAAGGCGGAAAAAACCCCTTTCCTGGACATGAGGATAAAAATAATGGTTTAAAGTGTGAAAAGACCCACAAAAAAGGACAAGGGGAAAGCTAAAAAAAGCTGATCCCCAGTGCACTATATTAAAATACGTTTAGAACCCGACCCCCCCGCCCGCCCCCCCCGCGGGCCCCCCCCCGCGGCCCCGGCCCCCAACACCCCGCCCCCCGCGACCCCCCAGCCCCCCGCCCACCCCCTCCCCAGCCGCCCCGGACCCTCCCGCCCCGGCCCGGGGACCCTAAAGCCCGCCCGAGGGAACCCCCCCGGGCCCCCCAGCCGCCCACCCCAGGGGGCCCCCCCGCCGGCCCCCCGGCCCAACCCCCAGGGCCCCCCTGGGGGACCCTCCCCAGACCGCCGCGGACCCCCACCCAAACCGCCCGCCCCACCCCATCCAAGGGCCCCCGGACCCCCCAGCGCCGGGACCCTCAGGGGCCCCCCCCGCCCCGGGCCCCCGGGGCCCGGCCCCCGCCGGGCCCCCAGGGGGGATGCCCCGGACCTAAACCGGGGACCCCTCCAGCCGCCGCGGGCCCTCCAGCCCGCCCCCGCCCCCGGGGAACCACCCCCAGGCCCGCCCCCCCGCGACCCCCCCCAGGGCCCCCCCGCCCGCCCAAACCCCCTCCCCCGGCCGGCCCCGCCGGGAAACCCCCAGCCGGGCCCCACCCCCCAAGCCGGCCCCCCCCGCACCTCCCAAACCGCGCAACCCCCCTAAGGGCCCCCGCCCGGGAAACCTTAAGGGGCCCCGGGCCCCAAACCCCCCCCCCTCCCCCAGTTTGGGGGTTTATGAAAATCAAAAAAAACTGGTTGGGGCCTTCCCTAGGTACTTGTTAATTTCAAAATAAGAAAAAATCTAATAAGTGCAAAAATTTTCCCCGATTTCCATCCTTTTATTTGCTTTAAAAAATGTTGGCAATGATAAATGATAAAATAAAATTTTTAAATTTTCATTTTCTGGGTTTTGATTTAACTCATTTCGAGTTAGAACAATTATCTCTGCTTGTTTAAAACAAACCCTTTTTTTTCCCCCCCACCCCTTTTGGTCCGCAGTGGTCGGATGGTGATGTACTTCCTGCTGGTCTTCTAGCAAAAAGGGACTTGTTCAGGTTTTTAAAGGGGGGTTTTGCCAGATGTAATGTTGACGTGGGATCCCCCAAAAAGGGGGTATTAATCCTTTTCTAAATTATGTGATGACAAAAAGTGAACCCTGTAACTCGCACTCTCGCCCCCCTTATTTCCCTGAAAGTTTACAAAGACACGACCGGGAGCTGTCTGGCCGCTTTCCCTGTTTGCCTTCTTATCTGATGACAAACCCAAAGGAGTTTTTCAAAGGGGGGGGGGGGAAAAGTGCAGTTAGAGTTGTTGTTTATAGAGAAAATCCACTGATGTAATGTTAGGTAAACTTTTGAGAGCTCCCTGCCCCTCCTCTTGCTCACCCCCCCCTCCCCCCCTGCAAAGTTCTGATCGCTTGATTTGTTTTTTTTTCCCCCCTGAGAAATAAGATAAGGAACTCATTTTCGGGCAAAACCCCTTTAACCCTTTACAGATCTTATCTTGTTTTTCTGGCTTTAAAAACCCCCTCCTCATTCGTCCTGGTAACAAGCCAGCGAAGAACAGTTTTAAACAAAATGATCCAAACCCTGTAGACCCACCCACACCTATTTAAAAGGACTTTCTTGGCACAAAAGATAGCTTTTAACACATAGGGAAAAGGTAAATGAAGACATCACTAAATACATCGCTGTTTTTGATTTGGCTTTGTTTAGGAAATTTTATCCAAAAACTCGTGTACACGTTTCTTAGGTTTTCTTATTTTTGAAGTATAGACTAGAAAAGTAAAAGGATTTTTTTTTTTTTTTTTTTACCAACCGGTTTTCATCTCTTCAAAATGTGATCTGGCCTCCGGGTGCCTCAGCAGAGATTTGGGGGTAAAAATAATAAGCTGAAAAGAAGATTTATAATATACTGGTTATTCAGAAAATAAATGAATTGCTCAACCACAAAAAGCCAAATTATAAATTTAAGTTACCGGCTTGCGGAAGGGCAGTAAAATTTGCCGTCTGAGGACATGAAAGTAGTTGGCAGGGTTGGAACAGTTCACCACAATCCAATTGCAGTCGTACAGTTGGCTCACTTCATAATCCTGTGTAAATTCCTGAAGATACCAACAGCAAATGAAGAATTAAAGGGGTAATCCTACCACACTGATTTGCTTTATTTAGGCAAAAGGTAAAGACTACTACCAAATACATTCCTGCTCTGATTTAGCTTTATTTTAGAGTTAAAGGGGTTGTTTCACTACATTGATTCATCTCACCTCAGTCCTGGTTTCATTTTAAATTCAAGGACGTGTTTACAGGCTTCTTTTAGGCTGCAGTAGAAGCCAGGTCTGTAGCTATAGTGACCAGTGCTGGCAGCCTATCAGGAGAACCAGCCACAGCCTGAACAGGAAAGGGGAGCGTGAAGCTGTAGAACCGCCCACAGCCTGAACAGGAAATGGGAGCCTGAAGCTGGAGAACCGCCCACAGCCTGAACAGAAAGGTGGAGCGTGAGGCTTGAGAACCGCCCACAGCCTAAACAGGAAGTGGGAGCCTGAAGCTGGAGAACCGCCCACAGCCGGAACAGCAAGGTGGAGCGTGATGCTTGAGAACCGCCCACAGCCTCAACAGGAAGTGGGAGCCTGAAGCTGTAGAACCACCCACAGCCTGAACAGGAAGGGGGAGCGTGAAGCTGTAGAACCGCCCACAGCCTTAACAGGAAAGGAGGGAAAAAATATTAAACAAAGAAAAGCGTGAAGCTGTAGTACCGCCCACCGCCGAAACGGAAGTGGGAGCCTGAATGTGGAGAACCAGCACTGCCTGAAAGAATGGGGAGCGTGAAGCTGTAGAATCCGGCACAGCCTGAACAGGAATTGGGAGCCTGAAGCTGAGAACCGCCCTCAGCCTGAAAAGGAAGGGGGCGTGAACTGTAGAAACCGACCCCACAGACTGAACAGGAAAAGGGAGCTGAAGTGGAGAAACCGCCCACAGCCTGAACAGAAAGGTGGAGCGTGAGGCTTGAGAACCGCCCACAGCCTAAACAGGAAGTGGGAGCCTGAAGCTGTAGAACCACCCACAGCCTGAACAGGAGAGGGGAGCTGTGAAGCTGTATAAACCGCCCACCAGCTGAACAGGAAGGGGGAGCGTGAAGCTGTAGAACCGCCCACAGCCTTAACAGGAAAGGGATGCGTGAAGCTGTAGTACCGCCCACAGCCTGAACAGGAAGTGGGAGCCTGAAGCTGGAGAACCAGCCACAGCCTGAACAGGAACGGGGAGCGTGAAGCTGTAAAACCAGCCACAGCCTGAACAGGAAGGGGGAGCGTAAAGCTGTAGAACCACCCACAGCCTGAACAGGAAGGGGAAGCCTGAAGAGCTGCTAGGGAGAACCGCCCACAGCTGAACAGGAAGGGGAAGCCTGAAGCTGGAGAACTGTCCACAGCCTGACCAGGAAGGGGAAGCTGAATGTGTCCAACTGCCCAGATGCTCCCATTGTGTTTGGCTGTGGGTGGTTCTGCAGCTTCCTGTTAAAGCTGTGATGCCGGCTGTGCAAACAGTATTGTAAGAACACCCCTTAAAATGAATTGCTGCATTTTCATGTGAAACAATTTGTTAAAGATCAGCAAAAAAAACCCAAACATCTGCATTCAGACCTCAGTTCTGAACGACACTGGTTAATGGCTTGTAAAATTAATAGGATCGACCTAGTCAAGACTGACACAAATTTAATTATACAAATACCAGATTAAGAGTCAGCCAAAAAAATGTCATGAGCAAATGCATTCTTTAGCCTAAAACCTCATGACTTTTTGGACGATTCCAGTCAGAAGATGAGGTCAGGGCATAATGCGGCACAGTGTCCGTCACGTCAACTTACCGGATAAGCATCGCAGTCGTCATTGCTCATCTGCAGGAACCTTTCAGGTCTGGCTGAAGAATGCTCCGGCCCCTGGTAACAGCATTAAGAGTTTAGAAATGCTCGTCTCAGAATCACATTACTGATATTCAGGGAAGAAGAGATTAAGGATTCTAGGAAGGCGAAATTATTCTGCTGCAATAGGAAATGTCCCTCAAGAAATATGAACCAGCAGCTGGAGAGGGGAGCCGAGGTTATCATTAAAAAAAACCAAAGGCATTCACTGGACTGGTTATTACACCGGAGAGTCACTCTAGGATGTAGAATATGTACCCGACTCATGAATGGAGAGGTGAGAAAAGAACATGAAGGAGAAGGCCATGTTCACACGGCTTAAAATGGGACGTATTTCAGTCCGTAATTCAGTCCATACTGAGCAAATTACGGCTGGAATACATCCCGGTCATTACGGTAATCCATAGCTCTCATATGAGAACTATGGATTCGTCTCCTCTCCCTGCTCGGAGAATCCGCGGGGGGGAGGAAATAAAGGTTTTGTTATGTGAATTACTAGCGGCGTATAAGCGCCGCTGACAATGAAAGTCTATGGGCCGGCGAGGTGCCGCCCCCCCCGCTCCCGCCCCGCCGGCGTAATTGCGGGGTGTAATTACGCCCTGCAAATAAGCTGTGTGAACATAGCCTTATACAAGCGCTAGCTACAATCAGGGAGCTACAACACTCACTTACAAGACACTGGAGTCTGGTGGTCTATAAAGAGCTTCCACTGGTGGCCAAAAATATAACATGGCAACTGCACCAAAATTATGCCACACAGACTGCAATCTGCAGTGTACAGCACATTCATTATGTGTTTTAAACCAAATTTATGTGGTGTCTGGAAATGGGGAAGGGGCATGGCTTAACAGGCACCTAGACCCGTTGGCATGAAGTCAACTATAAAATGGTTCAATATAAGACAAACACCTAAACATTCGTTTTATAGGACTGTACAAAAGATTTTCAGATTAGGCCTGCCCATTGGACTCCTATGACCATAGCAAGATGGGTCTTCTAAGAAGTGTGTTAAAAAAATTAAAAAAAATAAATAAAAAGATTCAATATAACTTATATTTTATCTGCTTGGCTCTATAACACACGGAGATAAACTGCCATGTTCCCTTCAATTAAATAATGCCCCAATTTTCATCCCTCAATGTTCAAAACAGAGCCAGGCTGGGGTGCTGCCCTGGGCCCCATCGCTGGAGTGGATTCTTGGGGCCCACCCATGAAGAGGATTCTTATTCTGGGGCTCCCCTTAAAACTACTCTACATGACTGCACATGCCTTTTCCCCCTTCTTCTGGAAAGAAATGCCATGCCTATAGCCCCCTACCCTCAATGTCCAGAAGCAACCAGGGGTTTTCCCCCATACCACTGTGGGACAGTCGGTACCTGCAACAGCATATTGTAGTCGTGCTTAAAATTGGCTAGAAAAAAAAAAAAAAAACCCACACAATGTTAATAGGGTGTTCCCATCGTACCTCTGGAAGCCATACTTCTGCTTGAGAACAGACCCCCGAATGATTTCCATCAGAATGGAGGAGGGCATGGCTACACAGTACTCTGTTCTATAGGAGCTTCGAATACACCCGACCACCTATCGCACATTGGATGTCTACTGAGACTATATGCCATTAATGGATGAGGAGATGTGAACACCCCTTTCATAGAAAGTTACAGGACTGTACTGGGGCATCACAGGATCTTCTAGCGGCCCAAGGCATGATCGTCAGACCCAGTAACATGAAGGCCGCCAGTGACTTCCAGTAGTGAATAAGCTAGAGGAGGTGGCGGCGAGGCTTGATTTTTTGGGGGTTAATTCTACACTATTACGTTCATGAAGCCATAATATTACCAAAGATTCCAGAAAAATAAGTGTATAAAATAAATATAAATATAAATATAAATATATATATATATTATATAGTATATATATAATATATATTATATATTTATAAATATATATATAAATAATATATATATATTATATATTTATATATATATATATATATATATATATATATATATATTATATATATTTATTTGGTATGTGGTCATACCAAGAGGTTTCACTGTATATTTTCTCTGTTTAATTACTCCTGGTCATGTAAAAAGGTGGAAGTAAAAATATAAATAGCAACTAAATTAAGCCCTGAACAACCTCGAAGGTCATTGCTTATTCATGAGTTTGCCCTCCTGGGGCACTTAGCATTTATTACACTTCCCCACTGTGTAAATCAGCCAGCCACTTTGTATGATGAACAGATGCGAGAGCAGGATTTCCTCACCATTCCCTCCATGCCATGAGGTAGCAGCAGCACTATTCCGTTGTGACAGCACCATTCGCACTGTTCGGAGCTAGATGTAATGGTGACGCCTGAGATGTGATATGCTGTTTGGCGGTGTTTGTTTGTACAAGATCGCGCCGACTAACATGAGAGCCTTTCCTCACGCGCACCAAGTGTGCAGTTGTGTGATTCGCCTCATGGCATAAGCCTAGTCGAATACCTATGAAATGTAAAGAAGAATAAATTTTTATGTTAAAATTTCATAAGTGTATCTTGGGACTTGCGGAAAATACTTTTGAAAAATGGCTACTTTTTTAATGTATATACTTTTTTTTGATAATTTACAGTTCTCATACCATTGTTTTAGATCTTTTTAATATATGTTAGCGCAGGTTATGCTGTGTAGCTTGTATAGGTTTTATGGCGACATCCCCTAATTAAAATACAGCTCTCAAGACAAAACATTAAAGACGATCTCTTCTAATATTACAAACCGAAATCAATGCCTGGAGAAGAGTATATCAAGAACCCCCCCCCCCCCATCAACAAAATAAGAGTAACGTCATCAAGCGCAAACAGGAAACCACATCTTACCAATTTTGGTCCTCTTGGTACTTAAAGGGGTGGTATACAAGTCCTCCTCTTACAAATCTTCCCCCTACTGAAATCATGTGGTATGAAGTCAAAATGTTCTATATAGGGTAATCAAATCTCCTTTCAGCAGTTTCCCACATAATCACTGATATCTGCCGTCCTAACATGAGGTTTATAGTTGTCTACAGTTACGACCTGTTATTTTCAGCTTGCCGGTCGAGCATGCTCCGTTTCAGCAATAGGAGTTACAGGAGGTGGGTGGGGGGCATCTCTATGAAAAACAGCAGAGGACAGGAAGGACTGTCCGAAATCTGGGATACCCCTTTAAAGGGACTTTCCCGCTCTAAAATTAATAGCATCTCTTCCAGCAAGTCCGTCAGTAGGAGACTGGTGGGGGCCTGACTGCCACCAGTCCGCGGTATTATACTTGGTTTATACTGCCCAGCTTCATACCCCGTATTAGAATTCTCCGTGGCATTGCCCCGGTAGGAAAAGGGAATGATACTTCGTCTTAATTAGTCAAGTGCACAGACTTGATCCACAGGGCAGTTATGAGATTCAGGGAGTCCTTGGGTGTAATGTGTTAAGGTGTCAATGTGGTGGTATGTTTGGATGTAGTATAAGAATCTAGACAATGATTGTCTGAGATAACCGGTGGCATATTCGTCTCATAATATAACGGCCGTCGCCAGCTGTGGGTAAGCATACAAGATTCCATAATTGTCTATATATTATTGTAATTGTTTACAACCGCTAAGAGCCTGAAAGGTACACATGTCTAAGGCCTTGATGATAAGTGTCAGTGTGTTAGCTGGCGTAATATGAAATGTCTGGTGCTGAGGTACAGGAGACATGAACTGTTTTTTAAGTGTGGTGTGAGTTCTTCACCTGTGTGAGTGTGATACATAGTTGTTCATAGAGCTGCATGTGGGTTGTCTACGAAGATGGGCCTTTATTTTGTGTTCTGTGTCCATGAAGATTGGGGACGACTGCCCAGGTTGTAGAGCTTAGGGATCCACTTACTGGAGTTAGTACTTTGCTATATTTCTAAGGCTCCCCTTTTAATAGGTGGGGTTCCACCAGACTTGATTAATAGAAAGGGAGTTATTCCCTCTTTCAGAAGCAAAAAGGGTTTAATGATGAGGTGAGTGATCAGGTTTTTAAATAGTGTGTATAGAGGTTAGTGTTATACTATAATAAAAAGTTATGTTTAGTGTTTAACCAGATAGAGAACTGATAGGCCCCGTTCACAGGCTTATTTCACGCCGGATTGCGAGACGGATTGCGCTCGCCAACTTCCGGCTTGAATAAGGGTGCGGGTGCGGGGGCGCGGCCCGCGGCCCAGAGACTGCCATTGCCACGGCGCGTATTGCGCCTGGTAATGTGCATGTCACTTTCTCCCTGCCCGGCGGATTCGCCGAGCGGGGGGGAGCGACGAATCCACTGTTCTATATGAGAACTGTAGATTACCGTAATTACTTGCGGGGGGGGGGGAGTGGAGGGGGGGGGGGGGGTGGTGGTTGGGGAGGGGGGGGCGGGGGGGTCCGCCCCCCCCCCCCCCCCCCCCCCCCCCCCCCCCCCCGCGGGGGGGGGGAATGCGGGGGGGGGGGCGGGGAGAAGGATTGGCACATACTGCAGCGCTAAATCCGGGCGCGGAGTACGGCGCCAATCAGCAGCGAAATAAAACGTGTGAACACGGCCATAGCGTTTAAGTATGCCTACGGCAAAATAGTAAATATAGTTTCTGGCCATATTGCACCTTATGACATCATTGTAAGTAAGGATTGTACTGCTTGTGACTTGTATCATTAATTGAAAAAAAAAAAAATAATTAGTTTATAAAGACTCAAAATTTGAATAAGACCACAACATTTACCATAACAGGGTTTAAGTTTTGGCTACAAAATATCAAAAAGTAAATTTTTTAAAACAAATACAAAATTGCAAAACCTGATTTTTTTTTTTTTTTTATTAAAAGCAACTTTTAAGAATCAAAAAATTCATCTAATATGTTCATTTAATTGACTCCTTTAAACCCAATTTAGCTTAAAAAAGTAATGCAAATTCATCCCATTAGCAAAAAAAGCAAAACAAAATTATAATAATGGATATAATGGGGTTCTAATAATAGCACGTTGTGTATAACTCTGCCGCTCCGACTTCTCGCATAGTAGTCTTCGCTTTAAACCAGTTGATAATACAGAAGCTTCTTTTTATTTAATTAGTCCCATCCTGCCAAGTGCGGCATGCATGGAGGAGTGGATGACAGGCAGGGTCAGGCGTCTTGTTATTCTACACAGTCAGACACAAGAAGAAGCCACCACAAAGCTTTCAATGGCAGGTGTCATGTAGCTGTCATTTCTACTATTACCAGGTCAAATTCCCTCTGGGAAGGAGACCTGAAAGATTTTACCTTTGCAATGAGATAAAGTTTACGGAGCACAAAAAATAAAATGAAAAAACCCCCAAAAAGCAAGATTTAATGAATATGAAATGGATTCAGGAAAAAAACCTCCAAATTGATGATGTTGATGCCTTAAAATTCAATTCAGTTTTAATGCATTTAAATCCAGTGTGTTTAGGGTTTGTATCCTAATGAAGAAAATATGCGTTGTGACTGCTTCCATAACCTGTCAGACCATGCATCAGACTGACGGCTTCCTCTCGACTGCACTGATCTAAATGTTAGGAGTGCTAAATTAAAGGGCTTGACTACTCCTCTCCAGTGACCACACTGCGGGCAATTCCCAAGTGACAATTATCCAACTCCATTAGAATGAAGGCTATGGCTGGGCGTGAGCCCTGCCCTATTACTTTAGCACCAGCCCCCATGCTCCTTTTGTAGTAGAACATGCTGCGGCCACTTGCACATGCAGGACAATGAGTAGGTGACCACCTAGGGTGCCACTTCTACCCAGGCACTATATGCCTTCTTTGTCTAGGGAAGCAGTATACCTTGTTCCAGTCCTGTGCACACGTGCCACCAGAGGTGACCAGAAGGCGGCCAACAAGTAACATTTATCTGGCCTTCCAACATAGCCCATTATCAGCATCTCACTCAATTGGTGCATGATGTAGAGTTGGTATATTCGGTTGTCTACATGCTTACTGTAACTAAAGGACATATCATGACTTGTTCATAACCCACGAGCTGCTTGTACTTAGTTATTAATCCTGTGTTCCTTTTTAGGTGGTCTTGGCTTGTGCTCATCGTTAAGCAAGTTCTCTTAGAAATTCACATGTTCTCGTCTAAACAAACATCCATTCCTTCACCTGGGATTAAGAGTTTCCCATAATTCCTTTAAAGTATAGTTTGGTGCCTATGAGGCAGGAAAGGGGTGGGAAAAAAAAAAAACCAAAAAAACTCAAATTCGTTGCCTTTGTGTCTAGATGGAATGCCCCTGCATGTAGTCATCTCTCTCAAGGAGTCTCTGGCTCTCAGTCGTTGGCTCGTGCACACTAATTCGCCTGGCTGTAATGGTCAGGTGAAATTCTCCGACACCACCTTCTCAAGTGAAGGCTCCAAATAGTGACCTACCACCATCCCAAATTAGTTACCCTTCCTTTAACAACTTCTGTTGTCAACCAGATTTCTCACACTCCAGTCAATATTTAGAGAGACTCTGGGTGACCGGTTCACCTAGATAAGTTCGCCAATCTATATTTACGGAATATGGCTGGATCCCATCTTTCAATATAAACAACATTTCCACAGATTTTAAGTTCCCACAATAGACTAATGGCAGATCAATAGGATAGGTCAAAGTCTCATAGGTGTAAGTAGAGTGTTTGGTTGTATTCAGAACACTCGGCAAGGTCTGAATGTAAACCCTCACACCGACCAATTTATTGGTTCCTCTCCTCAAGGAGATTTTTCCCCTTCTAAAGCCACTCTTGCCTCTCACCCAGTCAACCAGTAAGTTCTACATTGCACTGACGAAGGGCAAACACCCCGAAACAGCTGTCTGTAGTTTAACTTGACTGGTTTGGCGCAAATCCCTTTCACATTGCAAGGCTCCTGCGAGCTACATGTCAACTGAGGATAACTACATCCAATAGAGGGTGCTGTTGAGCTCCTCAGCTCTTTTCCCATAAGACTTTGCTTTTTGCAAAACAGTCAGTGAGATCTGAATGGCAAGTAAACCCTCACACCGACTAATTTATTGGTTCCTCTCCTCACGGAGAGTTTTCCCCTTTCGAAGCAACTCCTATAGAACAGAATGTAAAGTTGTACTCCAGTGCGACGCTCTCCATTCAGAGCCAAAACTTTCGGGGGCCGTTCTTAACACAAGTGTGGATAACAGAACAGAGATCCAAACCAGTCACAGTGATTACATATTGGCAGTCGAAATGCCAAAGGCTATTGTAGCAACACTCCTTTAATAAGTATTTTTATGCAATATATGATTTGGTCTGCAACCTCTGCATTGTAAAGTGTTGCAGAATATCTTAGCACTATATAAAGATTATTTTAGTTAACAAATGTTCTTTAAAGAGGACCCATCACCTCCAGAGAACCTTAGGAAGTTGAAGACTAAAATATAAAACACTCAAGTACATGTTATTCAGAAAATTAAAGTCTTTCGCCTGTAATTCAGGTTAAAACAATAAAAGTACTGCTAGCATGATCCAATCACTAGGTTGACAGCTCTGCGAAACTTCCTGCTTCTGAGCACTGTGCTGCGATATTCATGCTGGGTGTTCTTAACACTAGCAGCAGTGTTCTATAGATGCTAAGAACGGAAGCAATAGGCAAAACCTGTCAGACATACCTGTTCAGTGTTGTGTATGTACAGTGAGTCTCATGATCAGGCATCCTCAAACTGCGGCCATCCAGCTGTTGGGAAACTACAACCCCCATTCCCACTGTTATAGATTATATAAATGCATGATGGAAGTTGTAGTTTCCCCAACAGCTGGAGGGCTGCAGTTTGAGGATGCCTGCTCATGATTAACCCTGAACAAGAAGCTAGGTCTTTAGCTCCCCCTGTACAGTTGGTATCTCCCACAGAAGGCATCTTACCAAATTGTGTTCTCTGACTAAGAAATGTAAAACCTGTTTCCCTGTAATATTGAGGGAAACCGGATTGGATTAACATATGCATTAGAGATTAATCTTATAAAATTACTTGTACTATAAATTGTGGTGGTGGTGATGGGTAAACTTTAAAATTTCTCCATGTAGGCCAAGTCACAATTACAATGGAAGAAAAGAAGGTAGAAAACATCTACATAGCTCTAGTTTTGCAAGATATTTTAATACATTCATGTTTTGTCTAGAGCAGATAGGTTATTCTTTTCCTATACATGCATGTTTATAGAAGGTGCAAAATTTCAGTCAACTCTGGAAGAGCACACAAACTGAAATTTCCCCTGGCAGCTCTTAATCCAAGTCTAATTTTATCCTCAACATTATGAGCCCATTTGTGGTGATTGGGAGATATGGTTGAGAAACTCGCGATATGACAGATTGGTTCAGGCTCTTCGGCACATATGTTGCTCTTTGCTTGGGCACGGTGACAAATGTAAACACATCGAGGCCATCATTTAGTCTTAATCTCTTTTTACCAATAAGCTCAGGTCTCATTAGAAAAATCGTACTGCAAAAAATATACATGTTAACGTAATAGCCTACAGTCTAATAGACGGCTAAACTTTTGTGGCTAGGGTCCTTTAAAAAGGGTTTCTCCTACAAGGGTTGCTTTTTATTTAAAGATCTTGCAAAAAAAAAGTCCTTTGCAATATGTCCATTAACAAGTTCCCTATTCCAGAATCCTCTTGTATGGGGGCACAGCTCCTGTGGTCGCATAGCTTACAGACCTGTTCAAGCTCTTTCCATATGTTGCCGTGCTTGGGCACTAATGTAAAAACATCTGGCATCTTTTTACCTACTGCCAGCCTATTAGAAAAATCGGTTAACACGCAAATAAACATGAAACCGAAATAGGCCTACAGTCTAATGACATGCAAGTTAGTGGCTACCCGTTAAGCTATGATGGCTACAACAGTTAAGTTCTTCATCGGATACCAGCAAATCCTGACGACCCACATGGTCCTCACTGAGGTCCACACTTGCATAGGGAGCCTACCAAGTGTGGACACCTCTTTGGTCAATTTGATCCCCGTTAGGAGATGGGAATACCCTCTTTATAGGCTGTACACTACAAATTTCCCCTAGTGGATTAGAGAAGCGAGACGATCTGGAAAGTTTTAATATTAGGAGTTCTCAGACCAGTTTGTGCACTGGCCAAGCACATGACGTCACACCAAAAATACACTAAGAGGACCACATCAAGTCACATCCCCCCAATTATACACTGTTTCCTCCGACACACCAGCTCCAACACAGTGGTGGTTTTTAATTATAATAGCCGACACCCTGAAAAATATGGAGGCCTGTAAAGTCACCGTGAGAGGCAATGTTTAGAGAAGGTCCACATCTAAACTTAAAGGGAAAATGTCATCAAAAAATGAGTCATTGTTTAAGTCCCATTTTTATGTTAAACACTTTTAGGATTTTAAATTTTCCATATCACTTTCAATATTTTTAAATAATTCTGGTCTTTCAGTTTTCACTTTGGCCACTAGGCCTTGCTTGCACTGCTTTAACAGCAGTCAGAGAGATGCTTTACAGTAGCTTCATGCACATAGGAAACTAAGACTGACTCAGTCCCATTGACTTCTATAGGAGGGTTTTCTAGTCATGCTCTGTGACCTGGGAAGAAGTCACTGTGCAGGGAGGTGAATGGGTGAACTGTGACTATCTCCTCTTGTGACTGGCGGATCCTGTGTTATCTATTCACACTGGTGTCTCCTTTCAGTTTGACCCTCTTTGTGCTGATTATGAGCAGACAATTAAGAATCTCTCTACAGAACAGGAAGTGTCAGACCATTAGGCTTAGTGGCCTAAGTGAAAACTGCCGGACTTAAGAATTATTAAAAAAACATTGAAAAGGATATGAAAATTAAAAAAAATATAACCAGAAATTCTAAAAAATGTGTTTAACAAAAATGTGAGTTGTCATTTTTGATGACATTCCCTTTAAAGCCACCTTGCTAGAACTAAAAAGGACAATTTTCTATGTATCATACCTCTAAATTGTTCTGCAGTCACTAAGTTATAGCAAAAGCCCCTTCACTTTTCAGAGCTTGTATCCTCTATGCTTTTTAGAGCTACATGGGATCCATTTGGAGCTAGTACGGCAACAATATGAGAGATCAAATAATGTCCAAGTCTCCACAGTCTGTACAATCATAAAACCTCATTTTATTCTTCCATTTTTAATAAAATTTGGTACATGCATTTCCAAAGTGAACGCAAATGCTCATACTATGCACGCCATGACCAATGGTGTTCCCCTGAAACACGTGAGGATTCACATTCACTTTGGATATTTATGTACTGGATTTTTAAATATGGAAGAATAAAATATGAAGTTTAAGGATCGTACCAGCCGTGGAGACTCTGGGATTATTTGGTGTTTCATGGTCTAAAATAAGACCACTGTGCATGAAATTTACCATTGATTGCCAGAACAAGGGGGCGTCCTCTACATCTTGAGGAAAGTTTCTACATAAACATAGAAAGGGATTTTTCTTGCCAATAATTCATTGGGGGACACAGCACCTTGGGTATAGGCCGTTGCCTTCGGAGGCGGACACTAGGCGGATCAAACGTGTTAGCTCCGCCCCGACGGCCTATATCCCTCCTGCTGACGCCAGGCTGATCAGTTTTTCAGCCTAGTGTCTGTAGGAGGCAGACGCTGCTCTGCAGAGTTTTTGTTATTTTTCTTTCCTTTGCAGGAAGGCGATCGAGCGCCCGGCTCTCCCCTGGAGGAAGGCGATCGAGCGCCCGGCTCTCCGCCTGGAGGAAGGCGATCGAGCGCCGGCTCTCCCTGGAGGAAGGCGATCGAGCGCCCGGCTCTCCCTGGAGGAAGGCGATCGAGCGCCCGGGCTCTCCCCTGGAGGAAGGCGATCGAGGCGCCCGGCTCCCCCCTGGAGGAAGGCGTTCGTGCGGCGGGCTCTCCAGTGGAGGATGGCGATCGAGCGCCCGGCTCTCCCCTGGAGGAAGGCGATCGAGCGCCCGGCTCTCCCCTGGAGGAAGGCGATCGAGCGCCCGGCTCTCCCCTGGAGGAAGGCGACCGAGCGCCCGGCTCTCCCCTGGAGGAAGGCGACCGAGCGCCCGGCTCTCCCCTGAGGAAGGGGGACCGAGCGCCCGGCTCTCCCTGGAGGAAGGCAAACCGAGCGCCCGGCTCTCCCCTGGAGGAAGGCGACCGACCCCCCCCCGCTCTCCCCGGGAGGAAGGCGACCGAGCGCACCGGCTCTCCCTGGAGGAAGGCGACCGAGCGCCCGGCTCTCCCCTGGAGGAAGGCGAGGCCCGGGGGGAGCGCCCGGCTCTCCCCTGGAGGAAGGCAAATCGAGCGCCCGGCTCTCCCCTGGAGGAAGGCGATCGAGCGCCCGGCCCTCTCCCCTGGGGGAAGGCGATCAGCGCCCCGGCCTCACCTGGAGGAAGGCGACCCGACCCCCGGCTCTCCCCTGGAGGAAGGGGGATCGAGCGCCCGGCTCTCCCCTGGAGGAAGGCGATCGAGCGCCCGGCTCTCCACCTGGAGGAAGGCGATCGGAGCGCCCCCGGGCTCTCTCCTGGAGGAAGGCGATTGAGCGCCCGGCTCTCACCTGGAGGAAGGCGATTGAGCGCCCGGCTCTCACCTGGAGGAAGGCGATTGAGCGCCCGGCTCTCACCTGGAGGAAGGCGATTGAGCGCCCGGCTCTCACCTGGAGGAAGGCGATTGAGCGCCCGGCTCTCACCCGTTGGAAGGCGATTGAGCGCCCGGCTCTCACCCGTTGGAAGGCGAGTGAGCGCCCGGCTCTCACCTGGAGGAAGGCGATCGAGCGCCCGGCTCTCACCCGCTGGAAGGCGATTGGGCACCCGGCTCTCACCCGCTGGAAGGCGATTGGGCACCCGGCTCTCACCCGCTGGAAGGCGATTGAGCACCCGGCTCTCACCCGCTGGAAGGTGATCGAGCCCCTGGCTCTCACCTATCAAGGGGGCCGTCAACGCGTAGCTGTTCCCGTGACACTGTCCCCCCGAGGGCATCAGGAACCCAGTCAGTTCTTAGTTTGGCTGTCTTCCTCCCCCCGCTCAAACCGTCCCCACCTGCCACCTCCGTGGCCTTTTTATGGTTTCCCCGGTTAACCTCACCATTGGTGTTTATGGTACCAAAGGGGTGATGCTGCAACGCCCGAAGACACCAGATTGGAGAGTACCCCGACCTCCCCCGTTTTGGGGGTGGTCGGGGATTTCTTCCTTTAATACGTTTGGGGTAGCAGCATGAATTCCGTTTTCCTGTGGCCTCCCAGTGTTGCCCTTTTTCCCCAGGTATTGGGGGCATCCCAGGGCAGGAGTACGTTCCCTCCCCTTGGTCAGTGCCGGCACTGGGCAGCGGACACATTAGCCCGCTGCGGCAGCGTCCGCTTAAAGGTTTGGCGTTTTTCTCTGCCGCGCTGGGAGTCCCAGTGATGGGGGGGCATATTTCCCCCTATGCTATAGCTGCACTAAGGCAGCAGGACAGGTTGGGGCGCGGCACTGGCGTTTGGGCAGCCATGCAGGGCTGCGGCGGTACCGCGTCTTATGGGTCTGGCGCTGGCTGCTGGTGGTGAGATGGGTCTCAGGGGCTGCAGGTATCCCTTACCAGCTCTTCCAGCGTTCCGGTGCCGCTCCGGTGGTCGCGCCGCGGGCTGCACGCGGGCTGCGGCCGCGCATTCAAATTTAGCCCCCGGCTTCTGGAGGCTTAGGCCGCGCCTAGGCCGCAACTAGGCCGCGCCCTCTACCTGGCCCTGAGCCGCCCTGGGGGCGGCCCCAAGCGGGTCCGGGCAGGACCTCCAGCAGCCCGGGCCTGTGTTAGGGGCGGAGCCTAAATGCCGTTTTTGTGGCGTTCGGCATCCTGGCTTCTCCTGACTGCTGAGGGAGATACAGCGTCTTGGGATGGTAAGTTAACCCCCTGTGGGCCATCCATCCCTGTCCCCGCGCTTTGCAGTCATGTCCCTTTTCAGGGCTAAGTGTTTAAAAGCGCCCGTGCCCAAAACAGTGGCGACTTGCTTCGCCGGCGCCCATTGCCACAGGACAGGGGTTGATGGCAAACCCCGTTGTACTCTGTCCCCTTTGTGCTGCTCCCATCCACTGCGGGACCCCAGTGCCTCCTGTCGGGGGTGGGTGGCCCCATAATGGGCCATGTCATATCGCTCACTAGAGTGGCCACCCTGTACAGAGTACCCAGGTCAGGGTTTTTGGGCCCATAGGGCACATGCCGTCGCTGCCCAGCCTCGCACCTCCCGGTGTCCAGCGCCCGGCGCGGCCCGTACGGAGTGTTAGTGTAAGAGGGTCAGGGTTCTCCCGAGCTCTCTCCCATCAGACGGTGGTCGGAGATAGAAGCTCCAGGCCTGGATACGGCTTCAAGTGGGGACTCCTCTGATTCAGACTGAGCCAGACAGACAGAGATGATGATGATGATGCGGCAGCAGCGGTCCAAGCCCTTAGCCGGGCTATTGGGGACGGGTGTGAAAGCCCCGGGCCTGGATACGGCCCCTTCTGGAGACTCCCCTGTCTCTGGCTTTAGGCCAGACAGGGTTGATGGTGTGACAGCAGCGGTCCAAGCCCTTAGCCGGGCTATTGGGGACGGGTGTGAAAGCTCCAGGCCTTGAGTCGGCCCCTTCTGGAGACTCCCCTGTCTCTGGCTTTGGGCCAGACAGGGTTGATGGTGTAACAGCAGCGGGCCAAGCCCATAGCCGGGAAAGCTCCGGGCCTGGATATAGCCTCTGTTGGAGGCTCCCCTGTTTCTGGGACAGACAGGGTTAAATAGGATGACAGCAGTGGTTCAAGCCCTTATCAGAGCTGTCAGAGACTCCCTTCATGTTAGGGGTGAGGATGTCTCAGCCTCCCGCGGAGAGGTCTTCCTTAAGGGCGGCAGGTGACAGCGTTTGGTGTTCCCTGCACGCCTGAAATGGAGAACTGGTTGCCAGGAAGTGGAAACATCCGGTCAGGAGTTTGTTTCCTACCAGACGACTTAAGTCTCTTCGCCCTTTTCCCAGAGGAGCAGGGTCATAGTGGTCGGTGGTCCCATCAGGGGACCCCCCCAGTCACCCAGCTCAAATAGTCTATGGCCATCCCTGTCTCGGACGCGGTGGTCCTTGGTGACGGCACAGAGGCGTCCTCACGGGTTGGTTGTAAGTCTGCCTTGGGGGCGGTCGGGGCAGCCCTGCGACCTGCGCGTTGCTTCTCCGCAGTTCAGCTTGCATGGTCTGGCCGTAGGAGCTGCAGCAGCGGCTATCGGCTGGAAGCTTCCACAGGGGGTTGTGGAATCCCGCTTCTCAGAGTTTCTGCGGTCCCAGTAAGTTCTCGCTGGTGTCAACCCGTTTTATGGCTAGAGCGTTGACCAATGCAATGGCCGTTCGCCATCCCCTGCAGCTAGAATTTTTGGCGGAGGTCGCAGCCGCCAAGGAGTTATTGGTTGCGCTTTCGCCGCCAGCGGTAAGCGATTTTTCTGGGAGGCCACAGAGGGTCATAGTATGCTCCCCCCTCAGGGCCAGCCGGGGCAGCGGCATTCCCGTGACTGTCTCTCAGAACGCGCAAGCGCCTTTTGCCCAATTAGCGCTTGGGCTGAGGAGCCGGCCCCCACCCAAGATTCCCTTTTTTTGGAGTGGGGGCATTTCCTCCAGTTTCAGGGGATCTGGCAGGTTCAGGTCAGTGGTACCTGGTTTTGCTGGGTTGCCACTTTAGGATTCACTTTGTTTGGCTTCCCCAGCACGGTTGCAGCTGCCTCCGCGGCTCTGGCTTGGGCGTCGGTTTCCCTCTGACAATCCGCACTCTCCTCCGGCGAGGAGGGATTATGCCGGCCTCCGAGTCGGAGCGTTCTTTCAGGGATTTTATTCAAATCCCTTTAGGGTTCGCATGAAGGGCAGCTCACTAGGGCCAATGTGGTCCTTAAAGTGCTCAACCAGTATGTGTTTGGGCCCGGTTGCCACTGGAGTCGCTCTGGTTAGCGGTAGCCTCTCAGGAGCACAGAGTTTTTTTCAGCTGCTTTGGGCATCGGGTTGTTTACTGTCCCTATGTCCTAGGTCTATCAACGGTCCCCGTGTGTTCACAGTAGGCTCTCGACATTGCTGCACCAAGGGTCCTCATGTAGCTCTTGTCAGGGGGTTGGTCCCACCTCAAATGCGCCTGCCGGGTCAGCGTCAAAATTACCTGAAGTTGCAGCGCACTTCGGCTGGATGGCTAATTGGCAGCAATCCCGGTCTGATTCCATCATTAGGGATGGAACGTCGGGGGATGACTTATGCTCAGTCAGGTTCCAGAGGGTTCTCTCCCGTCTGGAAGCCGCGGCACTTAAGCGTGCCCCTATCTCTGTATCGCACCCGGCATGTTTTTAGAGTTGCATGCGAGGGTTTGGCAGCTTGAGGACCGCCTCCGAGGCGTGGTCCTTTGTGCAGCTCCTTTGTCACCTCCCTGCAGCGGGCAATCCTACCTCAAATGACGCAGGTCTCCATTGTCCTTGGTCTCAGCAGTGCGCCTTCCACCCCAGGCTCGTCTCGACCTGGCCTGGTGCCCAGCCTTCCCGGTATTACATCAGGGGAGGTAATTTCTGCCCCCGCAATGGCTGGTCATCACCAGATCTCTATGCCGGACCCCCCAACGTTTCCCTTAACCGCTCTCGCAGTGCGGTCCCCTCTCCTCCGGGGGCACCCAGTTCGGGTTCGGTCCAGCAACACCACAATTGTGGCATTGTCTGAATTCTTCAGGGTGGTCCCAGAGGCCGAGCAGTTCTCTCTGATGACTGTGAGGGTTCTTCGCTGACAGAGCAGCGGTACCACCCTGGTTGACAATTCCCCTTCCAGGGGTGGAAAACCAGCTTGGCCAATCTGGCGGAAGTGCTTCTCCTTCCTTGCCGGAGATGAGGTACACGAGACGCCGACATGGTGGCGTCTCGCCTCAATCCCTAGCGCCCGCGTTATATGGCCAGGGCTCCCCTGGCGCTGACAGTGGACTTGCTGGTCCTGCCTTGGGGCAGGTTGGTCTATCCCTTCTTTTTTTAACCCTGGGCCCTTCTTCCTCGAGACCTCAAGTGCCTCGAGTCCGAGAGGATACCAGTTGTGCCCTCCACCTTGGGATTAGGGCCACAGGTCGGGGTACGCAGAACTCTGGTCCGATTGGCAAATGGTTCCTGACCGTTTTTTCTTTATACCCAGGCCTTCTGTCGCAGGGCCCTCTGCTCCAATCCATGGTACGGCGGTTGCAGTTTCACAGCAGGGCTGTTGCGACTGCAACCCTAGATCACCTGGGTCTGTTGCCCAGAATCTTTCACCTTTTGGCTCCAAGGGTGCCGTTTTTCCACAGTCCGGCCGGGAGCTCGGGCTCGCCCTTTCCCACTTGAAAGGGCAGAGTTCGGTTCGCCAATTCTGTGCAGAGCAAGCTGGCCCCCGATCACAGGTTAAGGTTTCTATGGCAGGGGGTCATGCGGTTGGTCCCTCGGGTTCGTAGGCCTATCGAACCGTGGGATGCAATGCCTGTTCGGGAAATCAGACAGTCTGCACCTTCCGGGCCTCCACGGGAAGTCTCCCTGTGTTTACTTTTATGGAAGGTGGCCTTCCGGGTGGCCATCACTTCTAGCCACCAAGTGACTGTATGGGCAGCTCTGTCTGCCGGCCCCTGTTCTGGGGTCTGCGGAAGGACAAGGATACTCTGTGTCTTGTTCCGTTACGTTCCCTAGGATGGTTTCATATGGTTTCATATCGATGAAGACCTAGTTCTGTCCTCTTTTGCACCTCGTCCTCTCATCTTTGAGGATGATTGTTACGTTGGGTAGGCATGGTCAGGGCCGTTCGGTTCTACCTCTCTGTTTCGGAGCCTTTAAGTTCACGCAGTCCTCTTGGGTCAGCCCTGGGGGTCCTTGCAGGGGTTGGCATCCTCTAGGACGCCGTTTCCAGCTGGATCTGGTCCATAGTTACGCAGGTCACGGCTCGCTCCCCACGAGCAGTTGGGGCCGCCTGGTTGTTCAGCTTCTGCCCCGGCTTTGGCAGGTTTGCAGAGCTGTCACCTGGGCTTCGGCCCATACCCTGAGTTCTACCCAACTCAGGCCTTGGCCTCGGCTGCTGCAGCTCTCAGCCGTAAGGTACTTCAGGTAGCAGTGGGCTGATGCTTGTCACTGCTGATGAAGTTTTCTAGTCGCCCACCCTCTGGGACTGCTTTTGGACATCCCAAGGTGCTGTGTCCCCCAATGAATTATTGGCGAGAAAATGGGATTTTTTGTACTTACCGTAAAATCCTTTTCTCGTCCAATTCATTGGGGGGTGGGGGGTCGGGGGGGGGGCCAGGTCCCGCCCTCGGTTTTGTCGCCAGGGAATTAAGGTTCTCTTTTGTTCCTCTTCTCGGCTACGGCTTTTGTACCAACTGATCAGCGTGGCGTCAACAGGAGGGATATAGGCCGTCGGGGCGGGGCTAACACGTTTGATCCGCCTAGTGTCCGCCTCCGAAGGCGAGGCCTACACCCATGGTGCTGTGTCCCACAATGAATTGGACGAGAAAAGGATTTTACGGTAAGTACAAAAAATCCCATTTTTACTGTAAGAGCAGTGAGACTGTGGAACTCTCTGCCAGAGGAACTTGTCATGGAGAACTCAGTAAAAGTTCAAAAAGGGTCTGGATACATTTCTAGATGTAATAATATAACGAGTTATAGTGACCGGGATTCTGGAGAAGAGTCTGGAGACATTTCTAGAAGTAATAATAGAACAAGTTATATTGACCAGGATTCTGGAGAAGGGTCTGGATACATTTCTAGATATAATAATATAACAAGTTATAGTGACCGGGATTCTGGAGAAGGGTCTGGAGACATTTCTAGATGTAATATAAAAAGTTATAGTGACCGGGATTCTGGAGAAGGGTCTGGATACATTTCTAGATGTAATAAGTTATAGTGACCGGGATTCTGGAGAAGGGTCTGGAAACATTTCTAGATGTAATAAAAAACAAAGAAATAGAGACCAAGATTCCGAAGAAGGGTCAGGAAACATTTCTAGATGTAAAAATATAACAGGTTCTAGTGACCGGGATTCTGCAGGAGGGTCTGGATACATTTCTAGATGTAATAATAGAACAAGTTATAGTGACCAGGATTCTGGAGAAGGGTCTGGATACATTTCTAGATGTAATAATATAACAAGTTATAGTGACCGGGATTCTGGAGAAGGGTCTGGATACATTTCTAGATGTAATAATATAACAAGTTCTAGTGACCGGGATTCTGGAGAAGGGTCTGGATACATTTCTAGATGTAATAATAGAACAAGTTATAGTGACCAGGATTCTGGAGAAGGGTCTGGATACATTTCTAGATGTAATAATATAATAAGTTATAGTGACCGGGATTCTGGAGAAGGGTCTGGATACATTTCTAGATGTAGTAATAGAACAAGTTATAGTGACCAGGATCTGGAAAAAGGGTCTGGATACGTTGCGAGATGTAATAATATAACAAGTTAAGTGACCGGGAATTCTGGAGAAGGGTCTGGAAATACATTTCTAGAGTAATAATAGAACAAGTTATAGTGACTGGAATTCTGGAGAAGGGTCTGGATACATTTCTAGATGTATAATAGAACAAGTTATAGTGTCCAGGATTCTGGAGAAGGGTCTGGTTTCATTTAAGATGTAAATAATATAACAAGTTATAATGACCGGGATTCTGGAGAAGGGTCGTTGATCCAGGGATTTATTCTGATTGCCAGATTGGAGTCAGGAAGGAATTTTTCACCTAAAATGAGGACAATTGGCTTCCACCTCATTGGGCTTTTTTTGCCTGTCTCTGGATCAACACTTTAGCAAAATAGGCTGAACTGTATGGACGTCTTTTTTTGGCCTTACAAACTATGTAAATGTGCTTGGGGGCCTCTAATTTGCCTAATGGTTTAGACGGCCCTGGGTCACTGACCATGTGTGTCCACCACCAAGTTAATGTTTCATAATCTGTACCATTTCCTATTAAGGAAAACGTTTCGCTTGAATCCCAGAGAAAACTTCGGTGTCTCTACCTTCCGAGTTGAGGCAATAGCCCATGCTTCTAGTGAGCGTTGCACTCTGGATTGAGGTAGAGCCAATTTTGCTTGGAGTCATGCAACGCGGCACCAGCCTTTTTTCCCCAGACAGGAAGTGCATCATTCATTGCTTGCATACACTTTCTAGAAAAAGACTGATAACTGAACGCACGACTAAGCTGCAATTGCCGGTGTAATTTGGTCTATAGTACAGCGGTCACGCACTTCAAGTAGATATTGGAAAGGCGAGTGCTTAAATGGATAGGTCAGCCAGGCCCTAGAATACAACAATAGATAATTCCATGGCACACCAGGAGATATGTTTATTAAAGGAAAATCTAATTTTTTTTAGAATGAGTCAAGCAAATCCAAGGAGCAGGCAAGTAGATTAGATTGTCAATTTACTTTTCTGGTCCTTGGATTTGCTTGACCCATTCTAAAAATTGTGATTTCCTTTAATAAACCTTATATCTCTTGGTGTGCCGTGAAACTATCGATTATGGTGGAATTGGGTCTAGCCGAACCAGCCCTACAAGAATCTTAAGCAAACACTAAACAGGCTTTTTAATACAAAAACTATCAGGATTCTCTTTAAAGGGGTTGTCTCGCTACAAAGATTCGCTTTCTAAATGTAGGGAACACTAAATGAAGATGTTTTCCAAATATATTGCTTTGGTCATCTTTTTTGTTAAGGAGCTACAAATGATTTTATCACCTTCCTGGCTCTATTTGGTTCCCCCAGTGACCGACCTGTTCACTCCTTCTCCCCCTGCTGTTTGTTCTATGTGATAGCAGCGAGTGATGTCATCACACAGGTCGTGGCAGTGTGAGAGCTTGTGTGTTATCTGAACTTTCAGACAAAAGCTAGTAATTACTGCCGTTTACTTTTGATAAATCTCCTGCTAGCAGTTTCAGAGAAGCTTCGAATCTAAACTAATTAGCAGACTGAAAACACAGAGTTGAATACACAGAGCTCGTATGCTAATTACAGACAGTCTGACCAGGAAGTGACAGGATGCATCTATGAAACGGAGGGGAGACCATCCCTTTAAGTAAACCATAGGTAACATAGAAGTAGCACAAGTCTGGTTACACCAGTAAAATCCATAACATACTAGTACATACATCAAAAGACTATCAACTAAAAGAAAAAATTTTTACAGAGGAAGATTTGGCCAACGTGGACCATGCGGTTTGACTTACCTAGGACACCATACTCCGATAGAGAGCTGTTACACACAGTGTACGGGGCTTGGTCTGGCCAGAGATGATTCATGGGAACGCAGGTTCGTCGATCAACGTCCTGATCGTGTAAAACATGATGACGATGGCTTTTAGGGAAAAAATAATTACTTTATTGAACCTTACTGACAAAATTCAAAGCCATTTGTCAATGAATAAAGAAAAGCGGTCCTCAAGATCTGCAGCTTAAAGGGCTTGTCTCACTACAGGGATTGCTGCTTTTTATGTTAAAGATCTTGCAAAACTTTGCCATATATGTTCATTAGCAGTGTCCTACCTATTCCTAGATATCCCCTCTTGTATGGGCTGCATCAGCTCCTCAGGTCACTATAGCTACAGACCTGTTTGACTGAGGTAAGATGAATCAATGTAGTGAGACACCCCCTTAACATTTATTACTTTACACATTTAATTAGCGCTGCAACCAACTAACTATTATTGCTGCCATTATCATGATTTACTTTAAGAAATCCATCTTGAAACTTTCTAGAAATACAACTTACAATCAGTTTTGCAAAGCAACAGGTTTTTATGGCAGGAATTTCATGTTTGCATTGATAAATCTCTAGTACCAGTGTCCGGTTTGGCCGCCACAGGCGCCAGCACCGTTAGTACCAGTGTCCGGTTTGGACGCCACAGGCGCCAGCACCATTAGTACCAGTGTCCGGTTTGGACGCCAAGGCGCCAGCACCATTAGTACCAGTGTCCGTTTGGCGCCACAGGCGCCAGCACCATTAGTAACCAGTGTCCGGTTTGGACGCCACAGGCGCCAGACCATTAGTACCAGTGTCCTGGTTTGGCGCCACAGGCGCCTGCACCATTAGTACCAGTGTCCGGTTTGGACGCCACAGGCGCCAGCCCCATTAGTACCAGTGTTCCGGTTTGGCCGCCACAGGCGCCAGCCACATTAGTACCAGTGTCCGGTTTGGACGCACAGGCGCCAGCACAGTTAGTACCAGTGTCCGGTTTGGACGCCACAGGCGCCAGCACAGTTAGTACCAGTGTCCGGTTTGGACGCCACAGGCGCCAGCACCGTTAGTACCAGTGTCCGGTTTGGACGCCACAGGCGCCAGCACCGTTAGTACCAGTGTCCGGTTTGGACCCCCACAGGCGCCAGCACCATTAGTACCAGTGTCCGGTTTGGGCCGCCACAGGCGCCAGCACATTAGTACCAAGTGTCCGGCTTGGCCGCCAGAGGCGCCAGCACAGTTAGTACCAGTGTCCGGTTTGGCCGCCACAGGCGCCAGCACCGTTAGTACCAGTGTCCGGTTTGGCCGCCACAGGCGCCAGCACCATTAGTACCAGTGTCCGGTTTGGACGCCACAGGCGCCAGCACCATTAGTACCAGTGTCCGGTTTGGACGCCACAGGCGCCAGCACCATTAGTACCAGTGTCCGGTTTGGACGCCACAGGCGCCAGCACCATTAGTACCAGTGTCCGGTTTGGCCGCCACAGGCGCCAGCACCATTAGTACCAGTGTCCGGTTTGGACGTCAGAGGCGCCAGCACCATTAGTACCAGTGCCCGGTTTGGTCGCCACAGGCGCCAGCACCATTAGTACCAGTGTCCGGTTTGGTCGCCAGAGGCGCCAGCACCATTAGTACCAGTGTCCGGTTTGGTCGCCACAGGCTCCAGCACCATTAGTACCAGTGTCCGGTTTGGTCGCCAGAGGCACCAGCACCATTAGTACCAGTGTCCGGTTTGGTATCCAGAGGCTCCAGCACCATTAGTACCAGTGTCCGGTTTGGTCGCCAGAGGCACCAGCACCATTAGTACCAGTGTCCGGTTTGGTCGCCAGAGGCACCAGCACCATTAGTACCAGTGTCCGGTTTGGTCGCCAGAGGCACCAGCACCATTAGTACCAGTGTCAGGTTTCGTCGCCAGAGGCACCAGCACCATTAGTACCAGTATCCGGTTTGGTCGCCACAGGCACCAGCACCATTACAAGCCATGCAGTGTGCAATGGAAAGGGGTATTCTGAGGTGCGTAGTCACATGTTTGAAATGCAAAGCCCACAGGCTGAATCCGTTCTGCCATGTCTGTGTGCCCAACGAGAGCTTGGACATGAGAAGTGACGTCACAACCATATTCTCATAGGACACCCTCAAGGGAGATCAGATGAAGTAACAGCAGCAAAGGTGTATGGGGCGAGGTGGGAAAAACCCTTACATTTATTTGCTTGTCCTTACTTCGTATAGTTCACTTATTAACAAGACTTTCTCACTGCCTTTCATGTGTCCTGCCAATTTAGTAGCTCAAAAACATTTGCATTTTTTGGCACTACATGCATGACCTTTATAAGTAGAAATTATAATTTTTTTACATTTTTATTGGTGCAGGGACATACACTGCTTGGGCCTACGAGTCTAGTGAAGGAAATTAACTATATTCCAGTTACAGGAGATACTGATATTTTATTTGAGGTTAGATTTAAGATTAGGGTTTGATTTAGCGTTCGGGTTGGAGGTTTTTATTGATGGTGGTCTTCAATTTAGGATTCGGATTGGAGACACAACTGGGGTTAGATTTAGGTTATTTATAGTTTGGGTTGGGGGTTTTTCTCGAAGTTCAGATTGGAGATGGGGTTAGAGTCGAGATTAGGGTTGGATTTAGGTTATTTATAGTTCAGGTTGGGGGTTTTTCCATGAAAATCAGATTGGAGATAGGGTTAGATTTAAGATTAGGACCTTTTCTTTTTTTTTTGGGGGGGGGGGGGGGGGGGGTTGTATTTGGGCATGGCCCACAACTCCATGACATCACATTAAGCCTTGCCTCACAAAACATACCCAAATTGTCACGCCACCTATGCTGGGACACCCCGGTGACTTCTTGTAGGCATCTCGCAGTCTACAAGACTAATTAGCAGGGCATTGAAGTCTTCCTGTTCCACCGTAGTGTAACTGTTTGCGTGTCCTAGATTCCTGGGACATACACACCATGCTTGTGGGGTCCCCGGGCAACTTCCTAGTGTACTCGATGGGTAAAATGGCCCCCGTCTATGAGATGGGATTAGGATTGAAGACCGCTACGATTCGGGTATGTTCACACGGCGTAATTTTGGCGTGCATCTCGCGGCGTATTTGCGCTCTAATACACACAAGATGCGCGCCGAAATTACAGTAATCCATAGTTCTCAGAGAAGTATGGATTACGCCTCCTCTCCCCGCTGGGAGATAAGTGACATGTCAATTATTACAAATACGCGACGGGAATAATGAATGTCAATGGGCCCCCGCGTCACGGGAGTATGCGCGTATTAGTGCGAGCTCCCGAAAAACACAATGTATTGAGGTGCGTACTGTACGCGCCGCAATACATCATGTGAACATACACTTAGATTGGAGGTTGAGTTGGCTTTACACCTGAGGTTGATTTGGATATGAGGGTTGGAGTTATTGAAGGCTATGGATGCCCTTGTGGGAATAATTCCATATCGCCACTTTCAGCACCACCATTTTCAGATTTTACTGATTATTTCTCATGGTCTTTGACCTTCATAAGTATTTTTTTTACTGTAATTGGCGCACAGAATATAAATCTTAATATTGGTTTGAAGCTTGGACCTATAAACCGCGTGAAGGAAATAAAACACGTCCCAATGACCGGAGAAGCTGGTATTTCATTAACCAGCGGTCCAATATTCCAACCATATTGCATGGCCTTTTAAAGTGCCTGGCAGGGATATACATTAGAGCCGTGGATATTTCCACTCCACCTCCTTTCTGCGGAGCTCGGAGGCCTCATTAATCAGCATTAGAATGGGAGGCAGAGGCACATTATGAAAACAGAGATGACTGAAGCAATTACTGTAAACCATTAACTCCCTGAGTAATGAGTGAGGCTAACTGACTGAATCACACCAATATGTTCAGCTCTGCCAGCGCCCAGGCAAAATGGACTATTACACTGATAATACCTATTATGTGTATTACTTGCTCTGTAACTGCCAGTGTCAAACAGAGTGAAAGCGATGCCCCCTCCGCCGCTGTAACGCGCGTCGCGGACAAATTGCCCTCTCAAACGTGGCGTAATTAAAGACAGGTGGGCCGGTTACAGGGTTAAGTCAATTTCAATCCGAGCGCTATAGACCCGGCAAATGCGAGAGATAAACATAAATGGGTCTGTAATTTATAGGATCAATGCAAGAAAAATGCAATGGGCTCTGCTGTCACGGAGGGTGCAGCCAATACTGCAGGGGACACTGGTGACTATGCAGAAAAGCTTGTGTGAATAATGAACGGGTTTCCGGTGACTTAGATTATTCTCCAGCCCTCCAAATGAGGAGCAGAAAGGAGCAATTATCTCCCAGAAATATGGCCTCCAGCCAATTAGTGAATGGTAATGAATGTAGCCGGGTCACCGTAATAAAGCAACAGGGTTTACATTAAAAAGTGAATGCCCAATCCTAATCCTAAACACGACGATAATCCGGCTCAACATTCCTAACTAGTGTTATGCTTTGGTTTCCGATCACAATTAAAAAAGTCATCAATGTCTGCAAGGAGATTCGTATGGGCTTAAACTGGTTTTTGGCTGAATTTTCCCCCCAGAAATAAATTTTTAAAAAAAAGCAAACAATTCTCTTCCTCAAATTTAGCTTTAGGGATAGAGTTAGGGTTGGACTTGGGATTAGCGTTCAGGTTAACTCTATACAATTTGGAGGAATTTGGTTTGGGTGTCATCGCCAACTCCATGCAATTTGGAGGCATGTTGCCTAGACGTTATCCTTGAAGAGATTGTCTCACTACAAGGATTGCTGCTCTTTATGTTGAAGGTCTTGCAAAAACAAGTAACTTTTCAATATGTGTCCATCAACAGTGTCCTACCTATTCTGAGATATCCCCTCTTGTATGGGCTGCATCAGCTCCTCAGGTTGCTATAGCTACAGACCTGTAGTGAGAAAACCCCTTTAAAGGCTGCAGTAGATGCCAGGTCTGTAGCTATAGCGACCAATGCTTGAAGCCTATCAGGAAAGATCGAACAGGTCTGTAGCTATAGCGACCTGAGGAACTGATGCAGCCCATACAAGAGGGGATATCTAGGAATAGGTAGGACACTGTTAATGGACACATATTGCAAAGTGACTTGTTTTTGCAAGATGTGTCCATTAACAGTGTCCTACCTATTCTGAGATATCCCCTCTTGTATGGGCTGCATCAGCTCCTCAGGTCACTATAGCTACAGACCTGTTTGATCTCTCCTGATAGGCTTCAAGCGCTGGTCGCTATAGCTACAGACCTGGCTTTTACTGCAACCTTTAAAGAGGTTTTCTCACTACAGGTCTGTAGCTATAGCAACCTGAGGAGCTGATGCAGCCGATACAAGAGGATATCTAGGAATAGGTAGGACACCGTTAATGGGCATATATTGTCAAGTGACTTGTTTTTGCAAGATCTTTAACATAAAAAGCAGAAATCCTTGTAGTGAGACAACCCCTTTAAGTACAGTACTATATGCAGGGCATTAGAATGGTTCTATCAAATCTTCGCCCAGTCTCATGCACTTTAGAGTGTGAACTCAAACGAGTCATTGATGTTGGAGACATTTGATATTCTCGGAGCAGTTTTTAAAAGTAAGCAGGTCCACTGGGGAGAGAATATGAAATGTCTCAAACATCAATGACACTCTAAAGTACATGAGACTGGGCGAAGATTTGACATAATAAGGGGGGAGGGAGGTTCTCTCCCCAGTCTTCGTGGACCTGCTAAATTTTTAAAACTGCTCCAAGAATATGAAATGTCTATCTACCTCTATCTACCTCTATCTACCTCTATCTACCTCTATCTACCTCTATCTACCTCTATCTACCTCTATCTACCTCTATCTACCTCTATCTACCTCTATCTACCTCTATCTACCTCTATCTACCTCTATCTACCTCTATCTACCTCTATCTACCTCTATCTACCTCTATCTACCTCTATCTACCTCTATCTACCTCTATCTACCTCTATCTACCTCTATCTACCTCTATCTACCTCTATCTACCTCTATCTACCTCTATCTACCTCTATCTACCTCTATCTACCTCCTTGAGTTTGCAGTCTGGAGTGCTGGCTTGACTGCTTTTAGTTGGTCCATTAGGTTCCTCGAGTCCTGTATGCAGATGCTCCAATACCTCATTTGTTCAGATAAGCTTGTCGGAATGATTGCAAAAACTATAAATGGCTGAGGCTACATCATAAAAGTGAACAAAGATGATACAAGAGAAAGTAGACATGTTCTTCCTTAAGATACTAAAAATACATGTAATTTGCTGTAGATCTCGGAACAAATTTACCTGAAAGTCCCCCTCTCCACATCTTGACCACTTAGTCTGACATGAATTCCTTCTTTTAGCAGAGAACCAAATGCCATGTACTCCGCCAACGCCCAATCTACTAGGCAATTTTTTGTCATTTCCAATCTTCCTCTTAAGATCCTGGAGAGTCCTGAAGCACAAGAGTTATAAAATTGGATGGTTATTCTTTAACCTTTGCATGGACGCAATAAAAATATAGACAGTGCCCATAGGCTGCTACAGGATTGTCCAAGGGTAAAGACCCCAAGGTTTAGTTGTCTCAGTACATGAAAGTTCCATCATGGGGACAGGCAGAGAAGTCCTTTCCAAAGTAATCATTTTACCTCTAACTAGGATGAAGATAGTCTTTAGATATTACAACAGTATACCACAGATTGGTTAGAGCAGTCCCCATGCGACTCCTCTATAGGGTCACTGAGTGTTGTGCCAGGAGAGCAATTATGACTCTTGCACTAGAGATGTAAAATGGCCTGGAGAGAAGACCCTCCCAAAACACATTAATTTGATCCTGAGGGCAGAACACAGTCAAAGTTGCTTTAGCCTACAATACTTAAATGGGTTTTGCCACGATGTAATGTTGACGTGGGATCCTCCAAAATGGATATTTAATCACTTTTCTGAATATATGCGATTACAAAAATTTCAGCCTGAGAGAGCTACAGGCTGCCTTACCTGCCCTTAGTTACTTAAAAGCTTCTATTAGATACGACCTGACAAGAGCTGCTGGCCAGGCTTGCGCCGAGAACACTTATCTGATGAAAGGGAGCTGAAGAAGCTTTCAAGGCAGCGGGTAGAAATATGTTGTCTTTTGTATACAGAATCCACTAGTTGTAGTGTGATTATCTGAGTAGATCTCTGCTTTATCTGATGACAGAGAACATGAAGAAGCTTTCAAGCTGCTGTGGAGAAAAGGTGTCGTCTTTTGTATACAGAATCCACTAGTTGTAGTGTATTTGAGTTATTTAGATGCAATGAAGATTTCAACCTGTAAAAATCGGATACCACTTAGATGCACAGGCACTCTGTGCTCTGACCAGCCCCCTCTCTCTCTCAGCTCAGCTGACTTGTTTACATTTCCTTCTCAGCAGATAAGGCACGTCCTGGCAAAACCCCTTTAAAGTTACTATGTGTGTGTGTAAATACATATACATAAGTAGATATGTATTATGGTTATTTAACTCTGTGGTAGCTCAAACACACCATCCTCGGCATACATTTTTAAGTCTTTTGGCCTTTATTTGGCCACAATCGCAAAGTAAAACAAAGTGCATACTGGCTTAATGTCAGCCCAAACAAAAAAAACAAACAAAAGAACAACCACAATAAGTCCTGGGTGCGTTCCCCCACCCAGATCAGGGGAGTGTGGCATACGGCAGACAGTATGCTGGAGCACAGACTTTCCACCCCTTGACCCAGTCAGGCAAACTGAGAACCACACCCTTTGCTTCCCCAAACTTCCTGCCTTAAGTAGGCCTGGCAAAACCTGGCCTGGATACATGGGAGCAGTCTTCCCACCCTACACTTAAGACTGCTCCAGTAAAAGCCTGGCCCAGATCGCACAGTTGATATGGGCCAGGCTTTTACTGGAGCCGTCCAAAGAGTAGGGTGGTGAAGACTGCTCCCATGTATCCAGTCCAGGTTTTGCCAGCCTACTTATGAATTTACCATGAATGCTGTGTAATAGTCTGTGTGCCTTGCTGGAAATTATTGAACCAACCTGCATGAGATTTGGCACACAGGTAAACTAAGCACTTTGGAAGGCTTAAGACCAGGTTTTCGAGCCATAGGCACTAACTGACAGATTTCCCAAAAATTGGAGCTTAATGTGATCAAACTTTATCTGTACTAAATTTGAGCATTTTTACTAATGAAGTCCACTCTCCAGGCTGATCAGACACCCAATTAAAAAAAAAAAAAAGACCCGTGTGAACCTGGGTAGTTCTGCTAGAATGTAAGTCTACTTAACACAGCACATATACCATGTACTGGACACAACCATGGACGTCGGGATATACATTACCAAGCTAGTCCAATGGATACAGAGGCCAAAAACCAGGATTTGAACAGGACCTTGGTTACATTATTATTGGTTAGGGAAAGAAGTTCTGTACAGAACACAGGGGCTTTCTGAATTCAAGTGGTTACAAAAAATTCAAATTTTTGGAGCATTGGACTATTTCGTGGTCACCTGTTCAGGGATTTGTTAGACAAAATGAAATTGTGATGAAGCAAAAACGCACAAGACCGGTGTCCTTACATGCCGATTAAGACCAGAGAAGGCAAGGTGGACGGCAAATCGATACAGCCATGTACTTCCTTTATAATCCACCTCAAATGTGGTGTTCCCACCATCGCTAGATAAGCATATTAATTAGACCTCATCACTTGTAAAAGGCCACAGCTGTTAAAAAGGTCCATAAAAGAAATTACCGTCCATAATTAATAGCAAAAGGAAGCAATTCCATTAAACAAACAAGTGCAGTGATTTCCAGCCTATTACTTCATAAGCCTCAGGACATCCGTGTGAAAGCAGCAAGGCAGATTTCTATTGTGCAGAATTTTTGATTTCCGAATTCTTATTTCTCACAACAAATGGACTCAAAATTTCACGTTATTTTTTCCTTTAAATGTGGAGATAAAATGTATAACCTGTCCAAACACTTATAAACCTCCTTTTAAAGAGATTTATGACAGACTGCATAAAATATCAAATTGTCTAAGCTAGAGTTAGCTTTTTAAAAAGGGAACACTGCCCGAATTGTTCAAATCCGGAGCATCCAAGGTTAGATTTCAGATTTTGTGATTGCATTCTGCAACAATTTATCTGATGGGGAAAAAAATATCTTTATGTTTACGCTCACCTGTTTTGCCATGTAGACTGGGGCATGTCATACAGAGTCTTTTCATGATTATCATCGGATAGGGGAGTTAAAGGGGTTGTCTCACTACATTGATTCATGTTACCTCAGTCCTGTTTTCTTGGTTTCATTTTCAATTCAGGGGCGTGTTTAATGACTTATACTTGGCTGCAGTAGAAGTCAGGTCTGTAGCTATAGCAACCAGTGCTGGCAGCCTATCAGGAGAGATCGGACAAGTCTGTAGCAATAGCAACCAGTGCTGGCAGCCTATCAGGAGAGATCGGACAAGTCTGTAGCTATAGCGACCAGAGCTGGCAGCCTATCAGGAGAGATCAGACAAGTCTGTAGCTATAGCAACCAGTGCTGGCAGCCTATCAGGAGAGATCGGACAAGACTGTAGCTATAGCAACCAGCGCTGGCAGCCTATCATGAGAGATCGAACAGGTCTGTAGCTGTAGCGACCAGGGCTGGCAGCCTATCAGGAGAGATCGAACAGGTCTGTAGCTATAGCAACCAGTGCTGGCAGCCTATCAGGCAAGATCAAACAGGTCTGTAGCTATAGCAACCAGTGCTGGCAGCCTATCAGGAGAGATCGGACAAGTCTGTAGCTATAGCAACCAGTGCTGGCAGGCTATTAGGAGAGAGAGATCGGACAAGTCTGTAGCTATAGCGACCAGCGCTGGCAGCCTATCATGAGAAATCAAACAGGTCTGTAGCTTTGGTGACCCTAGGGGCTGATGCAGCACATAGAAGAGGGGATATCTAGGAATAGGTAGGACACTGGTAATGGACATATATTACAAAGTGACTTGTTTTTACAAAATCTTTAACATAAAAAGCAGCGATCCTTGTAGTGAGACAACCCCTTTAATGACATCTTAGAATCACGGTCAATGGCCAAGTAACCAGTGTTGAGATGCTGTAGCACTTAAAGCAGATTGCAAATGAGAAACCTAAATATGGTCTTCAGCAATGACACATAAATCCTCATTAAAAGCAAATAGAAGAAACTTTATAGTAACTAAAAATTAAAGAAAATTAAATTGTCTAACAGCAAAATTAGGTATGTGCAAAGGTAGCTTTCCAGGCAAGTTGTCCTCTAGCTATGCGATAACATGGGGTTACTTCACGAAATTGCTCCTTTCGTTGACCAAAATCAGTTGCCAGTGTGCCCTAGAATCTGCAGATGGTGATAGCAATTTACAGTCCTTTTTACTTTAGATACAGCACAAAAAAACAAAAAAAAAAACACCTCCCCCCCACTTTTAAAAAAAAAACTTGGAAAAAAATAAAATAATGCCTGATTAATCAGGTTAGAGTCTTTGTTATAAATCAGTTAAGAAAACCTAAAAATCCACCCTGTACATTGCAGACACCGCACACTAGGCGCGTCTGGTAGACTGGCCTCTAGGCACACACCACGTACAGAGAAGCCTGGCACTTACAAATATCTTGCAGAGAGAAGTGATGGAGCAGAACCATCAACAGCACATCTCAGTCCATGGACTGCACCTTCTATGTAGCGTCTAGTTCGGTCTCAGAGAAGTTAGATTCCTACGGGAGATATGTATCTTAGCTTTACATATATCTCTGTAGGGGAAAGTGATGAAGTAGAACCAAAAGCCTGAGGGTGGGGGGTAATTCAGAGGTAGGAGCATCCAAGAAGAGTGAATACTGTGAGGACTATGCAAGAACCCTGTACAGACTGCACAAAGCTCCAGTTATAATCCCGAGTGACACTGGTTTATAGGAATATACAGCACTGTGCAAAAGTTTTATGGAGGGGTGTATCGAAGGCTGCAAAAATTCTCTCAGTTGAAGACCTACCAAAAAGGAGTCATGTGATCGTTCTCCTGGTGCAAATTTGGAGCAAACGTCTAAGCAACCATCTTCAATGTAAAAGAAGAGTACTGAAGGCGATGTGGCCCCACAGCCAATCTGTCTGGGATTACAAGGCTACTAGCAGCTATACCCACTGAGGATCTGAGCTTCGTTCTCCAAGATGTTTGGAAGAGCCTCCCTGCTGAGTTCCTTCATAACTGTAAGCAGTTGAGCTATCATGGGCTGGTATAGACCCTATGCTCACCACAGGCTGTTTTCTACCAGGAAAAGTTGTCATCTTATAGCACCAGATATGGCATCAGACTGTCATATAGCAAATCAACAAATCAAACATGATATGGTCACACAACTGGATCAAAAAATAAATAAATAAAAAAATTAGTACTTAAAGGGGTTTCGCCACGATGTAATTTTGACGTGGGATCCTCCAAAATGGGTAATCATTTTTCTAAAATGCGATTACAAAAAGTGAAGCCTGTGAGAGCTACAGCCTGACAAAGACGCCCTTAGTTTCCTGACAGTTTACATTAGACACGACCAGGAGCTGATCTGGCCGCACTTGTGTTGTCTGCACTTATCTGATGGCAGGGAACATGAAGAAGCTTGCAAGGGACTGGGGAGAAAAAGCAGTGAATGACCCTGTGTCTTGTATAGAGAATCCACTGGTTGTAACGTAATTATTTGAGTAAACATTGCAGACCCTCCCTGCTCCCTGGCTCTCAGCCCCTCTCCCTCTCACCTGTAACTCAGCATGCTAAGTTAATCATGTCACCTGCGCAAATAAGAGGTAAGGCACTCACTTCTTGGCAAAAACCCTTTAAGAATAATCTTCCGCTCGGCAACTTTACAAATACAATGTATTAATGATTTTTTTTCTCTACATTATAACCAATCCCTGACATTTTGATGTATTTTTTAAAAATTTTCACATCATTGTCTAACTAAAGAAATCCTGCAGTTTTCACTTCGGCCACTGAGCCTTACAACGGTCCATCCACACGGAATGGTTTATTGGTCAGATTTTCAGATGCTTTGCGTGCTTGATAACAGTCAAGAAACCATCCTCCAGAAACTCAAAGAAAACCCATTCAGTAACCTACATTAAGTGGCACATGTATGAAAACAGTCTAGGTCTAAAACTCACTTTGTTGCCCATAGCAACCAATCAGAGCGCCCCTCATTTTTTCTGACCACTACATGAAATGAGTGGGGCGCTCCGATTGCTTGCTATGGGCAACAAAGTGAGTTTCAGACCTAATCAGTTCATACATGTGGCCCTTAAAGGGGTTGTATCATTTCATTGAATGGTCTTCAGAATAAGGGGATAGTGAAAACAAGCAACTTTGCAATTTGATGTCATTAGCAAAGCTGTCTTATCACAGGATCCCTCATCTTCTGTTTACACTGGTCTCCAGTCCTGGTCGGATCCCTCCTCCTTGTATTTCACTAGCTGAGAGCTCATTTACATTCTGTCACTGAGCTTGCATTCCTGCCTCTCACTTAAAGTAAGGGACCGGCACATTTTCACTCTGCACAGCCAGAAGAAACAGAACACTGCAGGGCTTCTATAATCAGGAAACAGCACAATTGTGTCTGATCCCTGCCTCCCCTGCATAGAAGGGAGATCTGTGCCATTCATAGAAAGCTGTAACAAATCTCCAGCTGTGAGAGGAGAAGAGATCAGTGCTCAGTCTAGATTGAATGCAGCCTGTGATTTTGTAAGAGCTGTATACATACAAGACTGATCGGGGGAGATAGTGACATGTGGACTCAGAAATGTGCGGGGAGGGGGGGGGGGGTGTATCAGGAGCCAGCATGAACAGTAAAGGGGGGATGATGTCCCCCAGCGGGGAGGGGAAGAAACGCCCCTGCATTTCTAGAGTTGAGAAGCTGAGAGCAGTGTGAATCAGCCGAACTAAGGAAGCGATACATCCCCTTTAACGCTTTTCCAGCTTGAAGGCTATTGAGCTGAAAAAACTGGCATGCACAATATTTTGCCCAGTTTTTGGGTGGAATGTGCGCAATTCAATGGCTTTGAATCTGCAAACCGTGGACAAAACCATCCCCAAAACCATCTGAAAGATAAAATACCAGCCAGATGGTATACAGAATGGACGTATGGACTAATACATCTGTAGGAAAAAATTGTAAATCCATACATGGACTGTAAGACTTTTGTTCATTGGTTTCTTTTTCTGCAGAACACCAAGGGTTAATCCTAAATTGAGGACACTGAATATTATACAAAGAATTAAGCAAGAATAAAATACAGTTCACACCTCGCTGTAGGCTGCAAGCTCAAGAAGCTGCTGACCACAATAAGTTCCCATTGGAAATAGCACCCATTTTAGTTTTTCCAGTTATGTGGTTTGATTATATAGAAATATAGCTTGGAGACGGCCACCCGTGAGCCACAGCCTTAGGACATCACATTTTTGGATGTCCGACTGATCAGACTGCATCGAGCAACCATTTTATAAGCTGCGATCTCCCTTTATAAAGGAACAAAATGAGAATATTTTACTGGTATTTAGAGATCAAGTTCTTTCCTTGATCGAGAACACAATCCTCCTGACCAATCAGCCTTTCCATCACCATCACATACAGGTGACCCCTACTTACAGATAAAACCAGATCCTCCACAAGAGACCAATGATGGTTTAGGGGCCCAGTATGGGCACCTCGAGGCCAGCTCACCTGCATGGATTTTGAAGTTCTCCACCGGCACAGAGCTAGCGATGTTTCCTATATGGGAAAGCATATCCTCAGGGATCCCAGTGGGAGGACAGGTCATACTTTTAGGTTCTCCCTCCAAGGTGAAAAAACCTGTAAGGAAAGCAGCAATCATCAAGCAAAGAGGTTACATAAACCATGGCTCAGGTCTCTATGAAGACTGAAGGATTTCTCCTACCGGGCCACGGGGAGTCCAACCAGTGTTTGATGTTCAGTATTTTCTTGTCTTTGGACTGTGTATAGGACTCTTCACAGATCTTGTCATATTTGGCGATCTCTTCCTGAGATATGAAGAAATAGATTTTGTATAAAGTTGGTATTCATTATACAGAACAGGAGTGTCAAAATAATGCTCGTGGGCCAAATCTGGCCTGCAGTGCAATTATATTTGGCCTGCAAGTAATGGCCAAGCAGTGCAGAGGAGGATGAAGCCATGAGCAGTCATTACGCATCAAGCAGAGAAGGGACTACGTTGCTAGAGAAACCACTACGACACCTGGACGACTGATAAGAGGAGTTCGCAGGGAGAAACGAGGATCCGGAGCCTCAATACATAACTCTTCCAGCTCCTTCTTAGCCCCAGCATCTCAGCAGGCAGCAGGGTACTCCAAAAGGAGACCGCACAGATAAGGAGGATGGCCTTCAACTTTATACAATTTTTTTTTTATTCTTGTCCACTGTGCATTTAACACCCCCAATATAGACAAGGTAGTCCTAAATATTACATAAAAAATCAAATAAAACCAAATTTTTTTTTCCCCACCGGTTCCATATCCTTCCCTATGTGCCATTTTGTTATAATTCTGCTTGGGGTTATTTGTGTATTTTTTTTTTTTTGTTATTCCCATAAAGGCATTTGTACTTTTATTAGATTCTCCCCTCTTATCTTTTATGGTAACATAAGGTTTGGTTACCTACCTGGGATGTTACGTATTGTACCGCTGCCTTTTTATTAGTTACAGATGACAAGTTACTGATCACAATTAGATTGTTCAACATTATTTTTTTCACTTATAGGAAGGGTTTGGGGATTGGTTTTCCTATCTTTCGATTCCCACTCCATAATTTTGGTTATTGGCACATATCTGAATTGGAGTTATGTAGCTTGGTTAAGATCATATATATCAACAATTAAGAGAGATACACAACGTTTCAGTTACAAGCGCCCCTCATACTCGTACTCTACCCTGGTCTCTAGGAAAGATTTTACTTAAAGGAGTTGTCTCATTACAAGCTTTCAACCTAAGTCAGTGAGCCCGGCAGTTGAACTGAGGGGTGTGCTTCTTGTCTGCCTCCTCTCCTCCCTCTTCCTCCCTCTTCCCCCCTCCCCTCAGCACACAAAGCTCTCCTCCATAACTTCTATACAGCAGGGGGGGAGGGAGGGGCGCGAGGGGGTTTGCTGCCAGAGTTAACCCTGTGTGTGCCTGCCTAGGTCTGCTGCAGCTCTTGCTGCTCATCTCCACAGTCAGGAGAGGGCTGATCTATGAGTGTGGAGCAAGTGTTCCTATACCCCCTGCTTAGCATACAAATCTGCACATCTCCAGCAACAAACAGACCCTGTCAGAACAGACACAGGGCAGCTGTGAAGTGTTACTATACTCAGGATGTGTCACTAGTACAGCAGAGCATGAAGCATTCACATGCCCCCTGATCTGTATAGTATTAGTATAGTTACAGCTCCACAGACACATCATGATTATAGTAACACACAGGGTCACTGCTGTCACATCTGTGTAGCGAGCAGGAGGAAGCAGGTACACACAGGGTTAATCCAGGCAGCACGGACACAGAAGCCAGAGCCCTCCCCCTCCCTCCACTACAGAAGCATTCTGTGAGGGAGGGGCTCTCTGCTCAGACCTGTATTCAGAAGGTGATGAGTCATACAGACCTGACAGCCAGTGAGATAAGGATCAACAGGTCGGCTGCTATAGAGATTTGAGAAGCTGATGTACTCCTACTAACAGGGCTTACTCAAAATCAGTAGGACATTTGTAATGAACATATATTGCAAAGCTGCTTGTTTTTTAAAGATCTTTTAATTAAAACCCAATCATTGTAGCGAGACAACCCCTTTAAGACCGGCCCAAATAGCCTCTGCAACCTCATAATACTGGATTACAGCTTTACCCTGCCTGAAGGCCACATTTACATGATTTATAGAGAAGCCCATTTATATGGCTTCTTCAGATGACTTCATTGCCAGCTGCTGTAACCAAGTGTACCATCAACCATTACACACAAAGAGCGCCTTAGAGACTTGTACGAATGATCAGACCGACTCGTCCCACCATTGCTTTCCAACAAAACAAGTGCATGGATTTGGTCCTTCATTCTTAGTCACTTTTTACCAAAGTCTTGTCAGAAACTAAGCCACTACTGTACAATGCTGGAGTGTGAGCACTTGCTCTCCATTTCTCTCTCTGGCTAAAGAGGACCATTTAGAAACCTAAGATTATATTAAACATATATTAAAGATTTGCATGTTAAAAAACTAAGATAAAATTAAGCAGATGAGTATTTTTACAAAATGATCCACAATGAAAACACCAACCAGCATTTAAAGTGGTTCTCTCAGTATAAAAATAAGCCTTAAACATGTAGGGAAGGTTAAATGAAGACTTCTTCCAAATACATAGGTCTTTTGCGATTACCTTGTTCAGAAGGAGACAATTTACCTGCTCTGAGCGCACAGGTTTCTATGGCTACCGTCCTGCTCTCCACCTAACAGCTCCATATTCCCAGCTCTTCCTATTGCACTGACATGACTGCAGAGATGTGATCTATAGTGCAGAGCACTTCAGAGCCCAAAGTGAGAAAATCTCTTTAAACGGCAGCAGATTCTCACGAGGTTGAGTCGTGTTTAATAGGATCTGCTGAAAATAGTGAGAAACTGGACCCATCTTTATAACCCTTGGAAACATCCTTCAAGTAGCAGCAACTTTAGAAAGGCACAGCAAAAAAACTAAGGGCTACATGTATGAAAAAGTTGTAGGTCTAAAACTCACTTTGTTGCCCATAGCAAACAAGCACAGCACCCCTCATTTTTTCCCAGAGCACTATATGAAAGGAGAGGGGCGCTCTGATTGCTACGAACAAAGCTTTAGACTGAGACATTTTTCATACATGTGGCCCTAAGTGTAGTCATTAGGACAAAAGCAAAAGTCTGCAGACTTGGAGGCCTTGGGACACAAACGGATCGTCATATCATTGGTATCTTGCTGGGGTAGGTTATCCAATGCGTGTAGTATAGAGGGGCTGGACTTGCTAGAGATAAGTACAAGTGGCACCAGGAAAGCTCAGGGCCAATTCCCGTCCAGTTAGTTCTTAACGTTATTTGAGAAAAAGGGGAAACCGATACCAATTATTGTACTGATCAGTTTGGACATTTGCTTTAACCTAAGTCAGTGAACCTCACCTCAAACTCCTGGAGAGAAACGATGCCCTCGGAGATCAACCTGTCGGCATATTTCTTCAAAACTGCAACCTGCTTGTGGATCTGTTTGTACATCAGTGGTTGGGTGAACATGGGCTCATCCATTTCGTTGTGTCCACTACGACGGTAGCAAACCTGAAGAAAAAGAGGTCACCTAAGATGACACACCACCCATTAATCAAGTTATACATGGCCTTGACCATCACTATTAGAGACCCAAAAAGTAGCAAGCGCTAGTGGGCCAATGGCCCCTCAGCCAACAGCAGTATGATAAATTGCACATAGGTGGGTGGCAGAGGCATAACTTAATGCCTTTAGGCCCTTTCACAAAAAGTGGATAGGCCCCCCCAGCTACTAGGTGTCACTTAAAATGCTGGTGTCTCTATGTGGCAGAAGTGCTTTTGGGCCCCCTTAGGCTGCAGGGCCCAGTAGCGACAGCTAACGCTGCACCTCCTATAGATGTGCCTCTGGCGGAGGCCCATTACAAGTTTTGAATTGGGGTCCAGGAGATTTAAGGTTACACCTCTAGGAAAGGCACTGAAGCTGTAAAATTACGGTGGAAGTATTAGCAATACTACTCACCAAATCCACCACTACATCCTTATTGAAGGTGTTCCTCCACTCGGCTGCTACGCTGCACACATACATCACAGCTTCAGGATCGTCGGCATTCACGTGGAATATGGGGGCATTGACCACACGAGCCACATCCGTAGGGTACGGAGAAGAGCGAGCCATGCGAGGGTCAGTGGTGAATCCAATCTAAAAGGAAACAAAAATGGTTTTCTGTATCCCTAAAATCTTAATTAGAACTCTAACCTGGGAAAAGTCAACAACTGTTCTAAATACCTGGTTATTGACCACAACATGAATGGTTCCATTGGTGGTATAAGAAGGAAGGTCGCTGAGGTGGAAGGTCTCGTACACAATGCCCTGGCCAGCAAATGCAGCATCCCCATGGACGAGAATGGACATTACCTACAGAATAAGAAGCAGGACCCGTTCTAGAGTAAAGACCATATAAGACGATTGTCATAGGGGTTTCGCCATTTGCCAAATTCCCTTCCAAGGCCTCAAAAGGAAACTGCTGCGCTTTCCTCCTCCCTTCATTCAGGTCTATGAGAGTTAGAGATATAGCAGAGCAAGTGTTCTCCGCTATATTCATAACTACTATAGAAATGAATTGGGAGAACTGTACAAGCACAGCCTTCTCATTCTCTGAGGCTGGCTCATAGCAAGCCATGAGCCGGCCTCGAAAGGGATTGGAGTTTAACAGAAGCTCTGAGAACTTGCCTTTTTTCCTTCATTATCTCCCCGGTAAAACTGCTCTGCCTTGGTTTTTCCTTGAACCACAGGATCCACTGCCTCAAGATGAGAAGGATTTGCAACTAAAGAGAGGGTGATTTTCTTGTTAGTTGCTCGGTTAATGCGCTCATGGTACATTCCCAGATGATACTTGACATCCCCTGATCCCTGGAAAATAGAGTTATTTTTTTTTAATTCATAAATGCTATAAAAACATCAGTATGAACACATAGCCAAAAATAAATATGGACAAGACGCTGAAGACGAGCATTACCTCATCTGAAGCTTCCAGCTTGGGGTCAAACTGGCAAAAGATCTGTTCTAAATCTTTGCGGATTCCGTTTGCCAAGACATTCAGTCTCCCTCTGTGGACTAATATACGACATCAGCAGAACCCTTGACATGAGCAGAAGGAGACAAACCCACCACCCGAACCAGAAGAAACTAAAGCTTCCAACATGATGGCCGACGCTCACACCAAGGGCCGCATGGATCAACCTGTTTAGGCCTAAAACTCACTTTTTTGCCCATAGGTTACGAAGGGAAAAAAAAGTGAGTTTTAGACCTAAATAGTTTCATACATGTGGCCCCAAGACTCATCTCAAGTTACCAATTGCAGAGAACTATTATAACCAAGTTAATAAATGTATGATCACTGAGATCCACACCAATCTTCTAAAGCAAGGATCCCGAGTCCCTGTGCTTTACCATACAACCATGGGGTGTCCAGCTGTCTCGGTCCTTATGCAAAGTCGTACTCCGTTACAGAGGACTCCTGCCGCACTGCACAGCAGCCTTCCTAAACGTACCCAACTCACTCCACTTTGTAGCCAGCTGCATGTAGTCGCTTTACATGAAGTTCTGTATATTGCGCCTTACTCATCATCCATTGGCCTCATCTTATGAACTACATGATTTACGAAAACAAAGAAAAACAGAGGTGGCACTCTATGGTGAAAGTACGTCTGAAGCAAAGCAATTAAAAACAACAAATAGAAAAGGAGCTCACCTCGAGCTGTTGTGCGTATTATTATAGAGGCACAACGCTCGTACGGGCATGGGTGGCTCTATCCGAGCCTCGGAATAGCAGCCGCAGGTCACCCTCTCCGGAGCCGCAAGCAGGCAGCGGGAACGAACAGCAAGGATGAAGACGAAAAATATGGACCCGGCGCTCAATTCCAGAAGGAAAAAAAACCCCTCGTGATTAGCGAGGATATGGTTTTAAATAAAGGTTTTCTATTCCATTAAAAATGGAGAGTTACCCTTTCCATATATAACACACTTATAACGCGTTTCGCACTATCAGGCGCTTCTTCAGATAAAAACGTATTACAGCTATGGCTGTAACATTTTTATCTGAAGAAGCGCCTGATGGTGCGAAACGCGTTGTATGTGTTTTATATATGGAAAGGGTAACTTTTCATTTTTAATGGAATGAAAAACTTATTTAAAACCATATCCTCGCTAATCACGAGGGTGTTTTTTTTTCCCTTCTGGAATTGAGCACCGGGTCCATATTTTTCAACTACATGTTTTAGGTCTAACAGGACCCAAGTGCTTTTTTTTTTGGTCACACTCCTATCTTTTCAGCCAGTCAAATAATCTGGGATCAATAAAATTATTTGTGTTGCCTTGTTTATCTTCTGCATATTAATTGGTCAAAACATCTTTCCAAATGACACCAAGCCATTGTGTACTGGACAACATACAGATCAACGCCATCCATCTCACACTGACTGGAACAGCAGAACCGATGTTAGTCCGCCACTCTAATCAAGGAAGAGGAGAGTCGGGATTTCCAGTCTAATGCTTGGTGGGGGTCATCCCTTGATCATACATTTATTACCCATTCTGCTTATACAGGACACGTACTATGTAAAAACAATGGTTATGTAGAGCAGGGGTGCACAAGAAATGTACCCAGCCATAAGGACAGATATATGTTGTCCTCATACTAATGTAAGTAATATTCCTCTTGACAAGTCAATATATAACATTTTGAGCAACCTAAAAGTGTAATCCAGTAAGAACGTTTAATATCTGGATTTCTTCTTCACAAGATAAACCATGAAATAAGTCTGACACATGAGACTCCAGAGAGAAGAGGTCATGTGTTCTCTAGTTATGGTGGTGAAACAGACCCTATTGTAACCCCCAATGTAAATCGGAATCTCACATCTTCTTACTGATCTCTGGGAGGTCCCTAAAGTAGAATCGAGACCTCTCAGTCATTTTGGGGATTTTCAATTGAAGTTTCATAAAGACCTCTAAAATATACAGCGGCCCACGGGGGAGGTACAGTTCGACAATGTGGCTCTTAAGTCACCAAGTCTCACGATCTTTGTTGGTTCAGGAATATTCTCTGCAGTAGCTGCTACAAGGAAATGCAATAGTACAAGCCAGCCATTGAAAGCCGAGCAGCGGACCTCCTTCCATGAGATCCACAAGCCCTAGGAGATCAGAGAGTAGTCTTCAGGAGAACCTTATAAATACTTAAAAACACTTTAAAAAGGAGTTCTCCCCATGTTATAAGGGGATGGCATCCAACAACATAGGATCACCCCTTTCTAATCCTGAGGACAAAATGGGGATGGAGCAGATACAACCATCATCTGAAGGCTAGAATTAGGATCTGAGAAATCGCTAAACTAGAATAAATCATGTCTACTTGACTTCTTTATGCCCTTGGCTATGACATCGGCTTACCTATGGGGCATTCCCAAGATGACATACTCTAGTCCCATCTCGCTGGACTTATCAATGATGGCTTTCAATGCTGGGATCATCACTTCACAGCCTTCCAAGCCAAACCTCTTCTCCGACGACCATTTCCGTGCAAGGAAGTCCTCGAACCTAAAGGAAATTGGATGCAATGGTCTGAATGCAAAGGCCATAAACATATGTTGGGTAAACCGCACAACAGTTAAAAGATTAGGACACATTATTAATGTTAGAATGCCCTTTAGAAGGACATTTGTCATCCAATTTAATGCCCTTAAACCATCGCTTACACCAATAGCCCTGATGCAACTGGAGTGGGGTGTCCTGCCCTCTACCCCGTGGCACAATAGGAGGCCAATTGACCGTTCACGTCATCACATTGTATTCCTAAGTAACTTCTCTTCAGACAACCCCAGAGTGGCCTACAGGTATAGGAAGTTTGGCCCCTCAAAAAACAAAAAAAGCCACCAATACCTTGTTGAACGCACTAATCTCGCTAAAGTGTCCTCTTTTCATCATTTGTAAATTTCATGATTCCTGGGGTCTCAAATTTTTGTCGGATCCATTGACACTGTTCCACATCATTGATGAACATGAACTCCAACCCGATGTGCTGGCAATAGGAATTCTGAAAGAGAAACCCAGGCTGAGTATACAAATCATCATTGTTAAAAGTTATGTAATTTGTGAAGAAAATCAAAACGAAATCACAAAATAAATTTAATATTTATTAGCAGCAGGTGAAGGGTGTCGCCACACACATCTGGGTACAGATCATTGACCACATTTAGAATTGCTTCAGTCACCCATTTCAAGTTCAATGTAGGGAATACGTATAAAGTATATTTAGTGGGTATATTCCGGCTTCTTCTATCCATTTAGTCATGTCCAACCCTCGGATACTCTACAGACCAGTTCTCGCCATGCTTTCCCATAGCTTTTTTTATTTGCTTGATGTTCATTCTGGTGTCATTCTTTATGAAATTTAAAATTTAAAAATTTTCCCCCAAAAAAACCCCCCCCAAAAGGGGAAGGGGAAAAAAAAACCCCCAAAAAAAAACCCAAAAAAAAAAAAAAAAAAATTTTTAAAATTTAAAATTTTTTTTTTCCCCTCCCCGGTTTTTAAATTTTTTCCCGGGAACCCAAAAAAAACCCCCCCCCCCGGGGGGGGTTTTTTTGGGGGGTTCCCCCCGGGAAAAAAACCAAGCCTTCCCCCCTTTATTCCAAACCTTTTAAAAAAAGAACCCCCTTTTGCAAAATTTTTGGGCCCCGGGGAAAAAAAAAAAAAAAGGGGAAAAAAAAGGGGAAAAAATTTTAAAATTTTTTTTAAATTTTTTTAAAACCCCTTTGGGCCCCAAATTTTTTTCCCCCCAAAAATTTTTCCCCAAAAATTTTTTTAAAAAAACCCCCCCGGGGGGTTTTTTTAAAAACCCCCCAAAAAAATTTGGGTTTTTTTAAAAAAAAAAAAAAAAAAAAAAAATTTTTCCCCGGGGAAGGGGGCCCCCAAAAAAAAAAAAAAAAAAAAACCTTTAAAACCCCCCCCCAAAAAAATTTTTTTTTTCTTTAAAAATTTTTTTTAAAAAAATTTTTTTTTTTTTTTTTTCCCCCCCCTTTTCCCCCCCCAAAAGGGAAAAAAAAACCCCCCTTGGGTTTTAAAAATTTTTTTTTTTTTTTTTAAAAAAAAAAAATTTTTTTTTTTTTTTCCCCCGGGGGGCCCCCCCCAAAAAAAAAATTTTTTTTTGGGGAAAAAGGGGGTTTTTTTTTTTATTTTCCCTTTTAAAAAAAAAAAATTTTTTTGGGGGGGTTATAAAATTTTAAAACTTTCCCCCCCCAAAAACCCCAAAAAAAAAATTTTCCCCCCCTTTTACAACCCTTTAAAATTTTTTTAAAAAAAAAGGTGGAAGGGGGGGGGGGGGAAAAAAAGGGTTTCCCCCTTTCCCTTCCCCAAAAGGGGTTTTTTGGAAATTTTAAATTTTTTCCCCCCCCAAAAACCCCAAAAAAAATTTTTTTGGAAACCCCCGGAAAAAATTTTTTTTTTGGGGGTTTTAAAAAAAAAGAAAAACCCCCTCCCCAAAAAAAAAAAATTTTTTTTTTTTTTTTTTAAAAAAAAAAGAAAATTTTTTTTTAAAAAATTTGGGGGAATTTCCCCAAAAAATTTTTTTTTTTGGGGTTTTTTTAAGGCCCCCCCTTTTTTAAACCCCCGTTTTTTTTTTTTTTTAGGGGAAAAAATTTAAAAAAGGGTTTTTCCCCCGGGGGGGGAAAAAAAAAAAAGGGGGGGTTAAATTTATTAACCCTTTTTGGGTTTTTTAAAAAAAAATTTTTTAAACCCAAAATTTTTTTTTTCCCAAAAAGGGTTTTGGGAAAAATTTTCCCCCCCCTTGTTTTTTTTTTTTTTTTTTTTTTTTAATTCCCCCCCCTTTTTTTTTTTTTTAAAAATTTTCCCCCCAAAAATTTTGGGGAAAAAAAAAAAGGAAACCCTTTTTGGGGGGAAAAAAGGGCCCCCGGGGGCCCCCCCCGGGGGGGTAAAAAAAAAAAAATTTTTAATTTTTTTGGGGGCCAAAAAAATTTTTTTTAAAAAATTTTCCCCCCCGGGGAAAAAAATTTTTAAAACCCCCCCCAAAAAAAAAAAGGCAAATTTTTTTTTTTGGGAAAAAATTTTTTTTAAAATTTTTTTTTTTTTTTTGGGGGGTTTTTTTACAATTTTCCCTTTTAAAAAAAAAAAATTTTTAAAATTTTTTAAAAACCAAACCGGGTTTTAAAAAACCGGGGCCAAACCCCAAACCCAAAACCCCCCCCAAAAAAAAAAAAAAAAAAAAAAAAAAAAACCTTTTCTCTTTAAAAATTCCCCGGGTTTTTTCCCCCAAAAAAAAAAAAATTTTTTTTTTTTTTCCCAAAAAAAAAAAATTTTAAAAAAGGGGGGGGGGGTTTTGGGAAAAAGGGGTTTTAAAAACCCAAAAGGTAAACCCCCCCAAAAAAAAAAATTTTTCCCCCCCCAAAAAAAAAATTTTTTGTTAAACCCAAGGGGAAAAAAAAAAAAAAAAAAGGCCCCCAAAAAAAAAAAAAAAAAGTAAGGGAAAAAAAAAAAAAATTTTCCCTTTTCAAATTTTTTAAAAACCCCCCGGGGGGGGTTTTAAAATTTTTTTTGGGGGAAAAAAAAACCGAAAGGGGGGGGGGGGGGGCCTTTGGAAACCCTTAAAAAATTTTTTTTGGGAAAAAATTTAAAAAAAAACCCCCCCAAAAAAAAAGGGGAAAACCCTTTAAGGGGAAAATTTTTTAAACCCCAAAAAAGGGAAAAAAAAATTAAATTTAAAAAAAAAGGGGGGGGCCCCCCCCCAAAAAAAGGCCCAACAAAATTTGGGGGTTTTTTTTTGGGGGGGGGGGGTTGGGGGTTTTTTAAAAAAATTTTCCCTTTTTTTAAAAAATTTTTTTTTAAAAAACCAAAAAAGGGAACAAATTTTTTTCCCCCCCCCTTTTTTTTCCCCCCCAAAAAAAAAATTTTTTAAAAAAATTTTTTTTTGGGGGGGGGGTTTTTTTTTTTTTTTTCCCCAAAAAAAATTTTTTTTTTTAAAAAAGGGAAAAAAAAAGGTTGAAAGGGAAAATTTTTTTTTTTGGGGTTTTTTTATAATTTTAAAATTTTTTTTTTGGAAATTTTTTTTTTAAAAGGGGGGGGGGTTTTTTTTTTTTGTAAAAAAAATTTTTTTTTGGGGGGGGGGAAAGGGGTTTTTTTTTTTTTTGGGGAAAAAGGGGGTTTTTTTTAATTAAAAAAAAAAAAATTTGTTTTTTTTTAAAAAAAAATAAAAAAAAACCCCCCGGTTTTTGGTTTTTAAAATTTTTTTAAAAATTTTTAAATTTTTTTAAAAATTTTTTTTTTTTTTTTTTTTTAAAAAAAAATTTTTTTAAAAAAAAAACTTTTTGGAAATTTTGGGGGGGGGTTCTGGAAAAACCCGGGAAAATTTTTTTAAAAAAATTTTTTTTTTTTTTAAAAAAAAACCCGGGTTAAAAAGGGAAAATTTTTTTTTTTAAAAAAAAATTTTTTTTTAAAAAAAAAAAAAAAAAAAAATTTTTTAAAAAAAAAAATTTTTAAAAAAAAAAAAATTTAATTTAAAGGAAAAAGGGAAAAGGGAAAATTTTAAAAGGTAATTTTAAATTTTTTTTAAAAACCCAAAAAAAAAATTTGGGGGGGGCCCCGGGGGGGGTTTTTTAAAAAAAATTAAAAAAATTTGGGGAAACCCCCAAAAAGGGGAAGGGGGGGAAAAAAAAAAAAAAATTTTTAAGGAAATTTAAAACGACGGCCCCCTTCCCCCCCCCCAAAATTTTTTAACCCCCAAAATGGGAAAAAAAGGGGGTCCAAAAAAAAAGGGGGGGGGCCCCTTTTGGGGGCCCGATTAAAAGGCCGGGGGAAAAAATTTTTAATTTTGGGGGGGGGCCCCGGTTTTTGGGGGGGGAAAAAAAAAAAATTTAAAAAAAACCCCCCCCCGGGGGGAAAATTTTTTTTTCCCCCCCCCCCCTTTTTTAAATTTCAGGCCCCCCCCCCCCAAAACCCCCAAAACCCCCAAAAAAAAAAAAAAATTTTTTTTTTTTTTTTTCCCCAAAAACCCCCCCCCCCAAAAAAAACCCCCCCCCTTTCCCCCCCCCCCCCCCCAAAAAAAAAAAAACCCCCCCCAAAAAAAAAAAATTTTTTGGGGGTTTTTTTTTTTTAAAAAAAAAGGGCCCCCCCAAAAAACCCCCGGGGAAATTTTTTGGGGGAAAAAAAAAAATTTTTTTAAAAAAAAAAAAAAAATTTTTTTTTTTTTAAAAAAAAACCCCCCCCTTTCCCCCCCACCAAATTTTTAAAAAAAACCAAAAAAAAAAATTTTAAAAATTTTTTAAAAATTTTAAATTTTAAAAAAAAATTTAAAAATTTAAAAAAAAACCCCCCCATTTCCCTTTTTTTTTTTTGGGGAAATTTTCCCGGGAAAAAATTTTTTTTTTCCCCCCCTAAAAAAACCCAAAAAATTTTTTTTTTTTTTTAAAAAACCCCCCAAAACCCCCAAAAAACTGGGTTTTTTTTGGAAAAAAAGGAATTTCCCCCCAAAAAAATTTTTTTTTTTTTACCAAAAAAGGGGAAAAAAAGAAAAAAAAAGGTTTAAAAAAAAAAAAAAAAATTTTTAAAAAAGGGGAAAAAAGGGGGGGGTTTTTTAAATTTTAGGGAAAAAATTTTTTTTTCCAGGGGGTTTTAAACCTTAAAAATTTTTTTTTTTTTCCGAGGAAAAAAAAGGTTAAAAAAATTATAAAAAATTTTTTTTTTTTTTATTTTTTTTTTTTGGGGGTTTTTTTTTGTTAAAAAAATTTGGATTAAAAAAGGGTTTAAAATTTTTTTAAAAAACCCCCCCCCTTTTTTTTTTTTTTAAAAATTTTTAATTTTTTTTTTTAAAGGGGCCCCCAAAAAAATTTTTTTTTGGGGGGGGTTTTTTTTTAAAAAAAAAATTTTTTTTTTTAAAAAAACCCCCCAAAAAACCCCGGCCCCTTTTTCACCACTTCCCCTTTTTTTTTTTAATTTTCCCCCCCCAAAAAAAAATTTTTCCCCCCAAAAAAAAGGGGCCCAAAAATAAAAAAAAAAAACCCCCCCCCCAAAACCCCTTTTTTCCTTTTTTTAAAAAGGGGGTTTTTCCCCCTTTTTCCCCCCAAAAAAAAAAACCCCCCCAAAAACCCCCAAAAAAGTTTTTTTTAAAAAAAATTTTTTTAAAAAACCCAATAAAATTTTTTTTTCCCCTTTCCCCCCAAAAATTTTTTTTTGGAAAAAAAAAAAAACGGGCCCCCGGGGGGGGAAAAAACCCAAAAATTTAAAATTTTTTTTGGGAAAAAAAAAAAAATTTTAAAAAGTTTTTTGGGGGGGGTTTTTTTTTTCTTTTAAAAAGGGGGAAAAATTTTTTTTTGGGGAAAAAAAAGGTTTTTTTTTAAAAAATTTTTTTTTTTTTGGGGCGAAAAAGGGGGTTTTTGGGTTTTTTTAAAACCCGGGGGTTTTTTTTTAATTAAAAACGGGGCGGGCCCCCGGGGGGGTTTTTTTTGGGTTTTTTTTAAAGGGGGGGGAAACCCCAAAAAGAATTTTTTTCCAATTTTTTTTTGGGGGGGGGGGTTTTTTAAAAAAAAAAAAACCCCAAAAAGGGGGGAAAAAAAATTTTTTAAAAAAAGGGGGAAACCGGGGGAAAAAAACAAATTCATTTAAAAATTTTAAAATTTTTTTAAAAATTTATTAAAAAATTTTTTTTTTAAAAAAAAAAAAAATTTTAAAATTTTTTAAAAGAAAAAGGGGGGGGGAAAACCCCCCCCCAAAAAAAAAATTTTTTGGGGTTAAAAATTAAAATTTTTTTTTGGGGGGTTTAAGGAAAGGGTTTTTTTAAAAATTTTTTTTTTAAAAGGGGGGGGTTTTTTTTTTTTCCTTTTTTTTTTGTTTTGGGTTTTTTAAAAAAAAGGGGGGGGAAAAAAAAAAACCCCAAAAAACCCCCCCAAAAAGGGGCCCCTTTTTTTTGGGGGGGGGGGGGGTTTTTTTGGGGGGGGGAAAAGGGGGGTTTTTTTTTTTTAAAAAAAAAATTTCCCCCCCAAAAAAAAAAAAAAGGGGGCCCCTTGGAAATTTTGGAAAGGGGGGAAAAAGGGGGGGGGGCCCCAAAAAAACCCCCCGGGGGTTTTTTATTTTTGGGGGGGAAAAAAGCCCTTTTTGGGGGGGCCCCCCCCAAAATTTTTTCCCAAAAAAAAAGGAAAAAAAAGGGGGGGGGGGGGGCCCCCAAAAAATTTTTGTTTGGGGGAAAAAAAACGGGGAAAAAAGGGGGGGGGGTTTTGGGGGGGGGGAAGGGGTTTTTAAAAAAAGGGGAAAAAAACCGGGGGGGGAAAAGGTCCGGGGGGAAAAAAAAATTTTAAAGGGGGGGCAAGGGGGGGGGGGGGCCCCGGGGGGCGGGGAATGGGCCCTTTCCCCAAAAAAAGGGGGGGAAAAAAAAAACAAAGGGGGGGGGGAAAACCCCGGGGTTTTAAAATTTTTTGGGGGGGGGGTTGAACCCTTGGGGAAAAAATTAAAATTTTTTTAAACCCTTTGGGGGGGGGGGAATTTAAAAAAAAGGGGGGAAAAGGAAAAGGGGGGGGGGGCCCTTAAAAAGGGGGGGGTTTTAAAAAAAAGGGGGGGAAAACCCCTGGGTTTTTTAAAAACCCTTTTGGGGGTTTTTTAAAGGGGCCCCCGGGGGAAAAAGGGAAAAAGGGGGGGGGGGTTAAAAAAAGGGGGGGGGGAAAAAAAACCGGGGGGGCCCGGGGGGGGGGAAAAGGGGGGGGGGGTTTTCAACCCCCCCGGGGGTTTTTGGGGGAAAAAAAATTTTTTGGGGGGGAAAAAACGGGTTAAAACCCCCCCCCCCGGGGGGGTTTTTTTTGGGGGGGGGTTTTTTTTAAAAACACCGGGGGGGTTTTCGGGTTTTGGGGGGGTTTTTTTGGGGGGGGGGAAAAAAAAAAAGGGGGGGGGCGCCCCCGGGGAAAAAGGAAAAAGGGGGGGGGAAAAGGCCCCCCCCAAAAAAATTTTAATGGGGGGGGGGGAAAAAAAAATAAGGGGGGGCCCCCCAAGGGGGGGTGTAAAACCCCGGGGGGGGTTTTTTAAAAGGGGAAAAAGGGGGGGGGTTTTTTGGGGGGTTTTTTTTTAAAAAAACCCCCCCTTTTTTTTTTTTTTTTAAAAAAATACAAGGGGGAGTTGGGGGAAAAAAAATTTTTTTTTTTTATGGGTTTGAAAAAAAAAACCCCCGGGGTTTTTTGCAAGGGGGGGGGGGGGGGGGAAAAAAGACGGGAAAAATTAAATTTGGGGGTTTTTTAAATTTGGGTTCCGGGGGTGGGGCCCCCTTGGGGGAAAAAAGGGGGTTAAAACAAAGGGGGAAACCGGGAAAAGGGGGGGGTTTTTTGGGGGTTAAAATTTAAAAAAGGGGTTAAATTTCCGGAAAGGGGCAAAGGTTTTTGGGGGGGGGCCCCCCAAAAGGAGGGGGGGTTTTAAAAAATAAAGGGGGGAAAAAAAAAAAAGGGGGGAAAAAAAAAGGGGGGGGGGTTTTAAAAAAAGGGGAAAAAGGGGGAAAAAAAACCCCAATGACACCCGGGGGGGGTTTTAAAAAAAAAAAAAAGTTTGGAAAAAGGGGGGGGGGTCCCCCCCCGGGGGGGGGGGGTTTTTTTAAAAAAAAAAAAATTCCCCCCCAAAAAAATTTTTAATTTGGGGGGGGTTTTTTCCCCCCAAATTTTTTTTTTTTTTTAAAAAAAAAAAAAAAAAAAAACCCCCCTTTTAAATTTTAAAAAAAGGGGTTTTTAAAAAAAGGGGGGGGTTTTTTTAAAAAAAGGAAAAAAAAAAAAAATCCCCAAAAAAAAAAAAGGAAAAAAAAAAAAATTTAAAAGGGGGGAAAACCCCAAAAGGGGTTTTTTTTCCCCCCTTTTGGGGCCCCCCCAAGGGGGGTTTAAAAAAAACCCCCTTTCCCCCCGCCCGGAAATTTTTTTAAAATTTAAAAAAAGGGGGCCCTGGGGGTTGACACTTGCTCAGCAGTGAGTGTGTGTGATTACTAAGGAGTAATATAATATATACAGAAAAAGGGGGAGAAAAAAAAATTAACTCAGAAAAACAGAAACATGGCCATACTCACTGCTAGTAAAGCTGAAATGAGACTGAGTGATTACTAAGGAGCACAGAGGACAGGAGTAAAATGACAGCACCTGGAGTTGTACACTCCGTAGTCAGTGTGTGGTTACTAGAAATAGAATAGACCGACAGTAGCTGCCCGAGAGACGGGGATTTCTGAGCATGTGCACTCGACACTGGTCGGATCCCCAGAACAGGAGCTGTATACTATGGATGACTAAGGTAGCAGGGAATATAGTGGTACAAAATTTTTAATAATGATGAAGTGGAAATATTTCCAAGCTTCCAACATCAGTTTTACTTTATGGTAAAACTCCTTTAAAAAAAAAAAAAAAGTTGCTATTAACAAAAGGAAAAACTAATTGACCTTTCTTGTGCAATTTCAATAAAGGAACTAAAAGGTCATGTTCTAGATGTGGAGGGCGACTTAGCAATTTAAAGAAAAAGGAATAAAATTCTTTAAAAAAAAATTGACAAAAAAATAAAAAATAAAACCTGAGGATGAAATGGGTAAAATGAAAAACAGAGCTTCTTGAAGCGGAGTAAGCAGCTGGAGTTCATTAATCCAGGGGTTTATTATGCACGATGCCATTCAGCCGCTACAGATCATCCACCTCTTTATGACAGATGCAATACCTTACACTCAAAAACACAACCATCAATCACTCTCAGACTTTGGAGAGCGAGACAGTTCATAGCCCTGAGAAATAACACGAGGCAGGCAATGGAAACTCTACAGTACATCCTAAACCAGGGGGGGGTCAAACGGCGGCCCTCCAGCTGTTGGGAAACTACAACTCCCATCATGCCCACTGTTAGGCCTCGTTCACACGACGGATTTGGCCGCGGGTTTCGGCGCGGCCAAATCCTCGTCGGCCCGCGTCGCAAACTCGCGTCTCCCGAAGCAGGTTTGCGGCGCTGGCGGTGGCCTCGCCGCGGGAGGGGCGTGGCTTGTGCCGAGGGCTTGCCCCTATGCATATTAAGAGCAGGGGGCAAGCCGCAGCGCGAGCCGCATCCCAGCCGCGCACCACCCGCGGCGACGCCCGCGGCAGCACCGCGCAGAGCACTCCTGTCAAGAAATGACAGGAGAGTTCTTCACACGCGCGGGTCTGTCCGTGGCCCCAGAGCCGCGGCCAAACCCGCGCGTGTGAATATTAACGCGGTTTCCCATAGGAAACCATGTTAATAATCAAGGCGCGACGATTTGGCCGCGGAAACCGCGTCGGAACCCGCGGCCAAATCCGTCGTGTGAACAGGGCCTTATAGATCATATAAATGCATCGTGGGAGTTGTAGTTTCCCAACAGCTGGAGGGCCGCAGTATGACACGCGTGTCCTAAACCATGAGGAATCCTGGAGATAAGGGTCCTCGTAGAGGTGCCACAGGCTTCATGGTGTCAATCACATCAGATAAACTGGTCATGGAAGAGATGGTCTTGGAGCAACATCTTGAAGGGTAACGATCCATTTTGAGATCTAATCAGAAGAATTTTACGGGGTGCTCCCAATATAGAATCCGCTATAGTCTGATTCCCCATAGAAAAGAATGTGGTAGGCCGGTGCAAGTGACAGCCTCCCCTTTCTAAGATGGTCAGCTCAAAGCGGGCCACAAGCTGATCAGCAGTGTGGAGGAGCAACACTAGGAACACACCTTTAACTTGGGGTTCTGCGGCACACCTAGGACGGTGACGACCAAGGTCCAAAATTACTTCTTATTTACGTCAGACCCAAAGCGACATGGAACAGTACGTTAAAGGAGTTTTCCCACCATGAACTGCTATCCAAGTCTGATGGCTCCAGGTCCCAACCTATTTTGAGAATATGCCCTCCCAAGAGTCTTGGCTCACACCTGTAGACTATACCGTGTTCGAAGTACGGCCGAACACACTGCTCTCCTGAACTCCAAGCTCCTATAAAACAGAATGGAAAGTGGTGCAAATTCTGAGTCAACACTTGAGGGCCCATTCCCAAGATAGGTGCAGTTCCCATTGGGACTCTCAACCATCAGACTTGGCCATGTCCTATAAATATACTACCTAAATTGGGAACATCCCTATAAGGGTTCAATTGTTTTCTGAAAAATTCTAAGCAGAACTTCTGGATCAAGGTTGACCAATGACATGGATTGGGGCTGACCACTACTATCCAGCTATTAACATGTGGACCAAGATGCTGTGTAATAAAGCAAAATATGCAAAAACATTAGTATTCCCAAGGAGCCAGAAGCAAAGGAAATTTAGGGTGTACACTACTCCACTAAAATATATATTCTTATGTACTACATAATGGGCTCAGTTTACACCCAGGGGTTACATTGTGGCTTCCATTAAGCTTCCTGGTTTGGACAGCTGAAACATCACCTGAACCTTGATGGAGCCCCATTATAGTCGACAGGATCAGGGTTGTGGAGTCGGTGCCTATTTTGCAGGAGTCGGAGTCGTCATAAAAGGGACCGACTCCCAAAACATATAATAAGTTGGTCCAGTTAGTTTGATGCAAAGAGCAAGAGGACTTGGGTCCGGCCAGTGCTGCTGCTCCCATATCTTCAGCCTCATCACATGAGGAGTGTAATTGATGACATGGAGCAGGCAAAGCGCTGCCCAGGGGAAAAGATTCAGCTCCCAGGGCAAACATTTCAGCAAAATTTTTCACCTGTTTTCAAAGAAGTAGAAGAGTTTAACCATTCATTAAAACTGACTGTGGCTGAGGCAATTCCTTTAAACCCTGACATTGTTACAGATGTTGCCCAAGTTACCCAAGTTAGTGTAGAGAGGCCGTTCTCTAGCCTGGAAATAATGAGATCAGATGTGAGGTCATGTATGCAGGATCTGATGGAGGCAATACTATTTCTCAGAACAAATTCGGAGTTTGGGTTTTGGCTTGCCGACTCCACAGCCCTGGACAGGATCCATGTCTGCTATCCATCTATCAACAGAACTGGTATCCTAACCGCAAGTCTTCCTCTGTCAAAACAAGTCACTCCAGCACAATGAAAGGGGTGAAATGGTGACCTACAAAAAAAAGCTTTATTACCTATAGATGTAGCCATTATTCATTTCAAATGAGAGGTCTTAGTAGATTACACCTTATTGTAGGACATTTTTTAGCATTATATGTAAAAAGTCGACTACATCTAAAAGCAATAATAAAAGTATAGACAATGACTAAAAGCAAAATCATACACAAGAGGGAAGTCCATGCCATGATCTACAGAGCTATACACAGACGAGCACAATAGGGTGAAGTCAAGGAGAAAGCAGCAGGTGAACAACCGACTACTACGGAGGTTGCAGCCTTGAATTCTCACCCAGTTTATCAAGTGTAGTGATAAGGTCAGACGGGACAAAAGAGTCCAAGTCAGCATCCAAAATCCCCAGGGGGTCCAGCTGAGACACATGGTGCCCACGGATCTGTCCAATTTGGAGAGGTAAGCCAAAGAAAAGAAAAACCACAAGAGAAGGTCATGAGATAGCCAGAGAGGACGCTCACCGATGTCCGTGTGCCCCACCGCTCCGCCATCCGTGGGATCACCAAAAAAGACGCGATTAATTCCTAAGGGATCCAAGCTTGCAGCATGGTGACCTCGGAACTGCAAGTAACGGACAAGACTGCCGGCTGAAACCACCGCTTTCTACCAGACCATTGCATCACTTACCAGGCAGCTAAAAAGCTTTCATATACAGCAGGGGGGTCAAACTGCAGCCCTCCAGCTGTTGGGAAACTACAACTCCCATCATTCCCACTGTTATATCATCTATAACAGTGGGAATGATGGGAGCTGTAGTTTCCCAACAGCTGGAGGGCCGCAGTTTGACACCTATGATATACAGCGCTCCCTCCACTCACAATGGCCTCAGCATAGAATATTTACAGCAGACTATGGGCTTTCCTGGGACATTGCATCTTGAAACCACACTCACCATACAATGTCAGACATTGCTCATCTGCGACAGATGTCATTGATGTCAACCAATTATCAGGAACATTTTACTTGCAAAACCTCAGTGAGGTGCAGGCAGAGATTGGCGGTCTATAGCGCCTCTCTATAGTACAGTGTGGTACTACATGTCCTGTACTGCTCTTACATGTATTAGTGAGGTGCATGCAGTGATTGGCAGTCTATAGCGCCTCTCTACAGTACAGTGCGGTACTACATGTCCTGTACTGCTTACATGTATTAGTGAGGTGCATGCAGTGATTGGCAGTCTATAGCGTCTCGCTACAGTACAGTGTGGTACTACATGTCCTGTACTGCTCTTACATGTATTAGTGAGGTGCATGCAGTGATTGGTGGTCTATAGCGCCTCTCTACAGTACAGTGCGGTACTACATGTTCCTGTTACTGCTCTTACATGTATTAGTGAGGTGCATGCAGTGATTGGCGGTCTATAGCGCCCTCTCTACAGTACAAGTGTGGGTACTACATGTCCTGTACTGCTCTTACATGTATTAGTGAGGTGCATGCAGTGATTGGTGGTCTATAGAACCTCTCTCCTGTACAGTGCGGTGCTACATGTCCTGTACTGCTCATACATGTATTAGTGAGGTGCATGCAGTGATTGGCAGTCTATAGCACCTCTCTACGTACAGTGGATACTACATGTCCTGTACTGCTCTTACATGTATATAGTGTGGTGCATGCAGTGATTGGGGTCTATAGACTCCTCTCTACAGTACAGTGTGGTACTACATGTCCTGTACTAGCTCTTACATGTTTAGTGAGGTGCATGTAGTGATTGCTGGTCTATAGCACCTCTCTCTGTACAGTGCACTGACTACATGTCCTGTACTGCTCTTACATGTATTAGTGAGGTGCAGGCAGTGTTGGCGTGTCTATAGCGCCTCTCTACAGTACAGTGTTGGTACTACATGTTCCTGTACTGCTCTTACATGTATTAGTGAGGAACATGCAGTAGATTGGGGTCTATAGTCCTCTCTACAGTACAGTGTGGTACTTACATGTCCTTACTGCTCTTACATGTAATTAGTGAGGTGCATGCAGTGATGGTTGACTATAGCACCTCTCTCCTGTACAGTGCGGTACTAAAATGCCCCGTAAGGGGGCCCTTTTTGTAAAAAGTTAGTTTTTCATGCCAAAAGATTGGGAGTCTATGAACTCCCTTACAGTAAAAGGCAAATAAAAATTTCCGGTTTCTGCTCTTTCATGATTAGGAGGTGCATGCAAGTGTTTGGTGGACTAAAGCGCAAACCCCAAAATACAGTGCCCGGTTTTACTTCCCGTAACCGCCTTACAGTATTTTGTGATGGCAAGCCCGTTTATTTGGGGGTTTATAGCCCTTTTCCCACAGAAAAATGTGGTAAATACAAAGTCCTTACTGCTTCCCTTTCAAAGTTTATGGGTGAAAGAGTGATTTGGGGGTTTTAAAAGCGCCTCTACAGACAGTGTGGTTAAATTTCATGTCCTGTACTGCCCTTACATCTATTATAGGTGCAAAAGCAGCGATTAAAAGTAAAACCCGCAAAAATCACAAATAAAATGTAAGGGGGGAAAAACAGGACATTTTAGGTTCCCAAAACTGTTTTGGAAGAGAAAGGGTAAAAAACCCCCAAAACAAGCATTCACACACAAAAACATGTAAGAGCGACGGACATGTTTGTAAAACCCCAAAGTACTGGGAGAGAGGGCTATAAAACCACCCAAACACTGCAATTCAAACCCCACTAATACAAAGGGAAGAAACAAATTTTCAGGAAAATGTAGTAACCCAATGTTACTGTTTGAGAGGTTCTTAAAAACACCGGGATGCAAAACCCCACTAAAATTTTAAAAGAAAGGGAAAAGGGCATTTGTAAAAACAACTTTTACGTAGAGAGGCTTATAGCCCCCAGTGTGGGAAAAACATGCCCTTAAACCCCCCCCCCAAAATGCTGAAAAAGCATTACCTTGGGGGCCAACAAGGGCCCCATTTTTTGGTCTATTGTGTGATAAGTCCATGACTCCAAGAAGTCGCTGTCCTGAGTAACTTCCAGCGACTCTGTTAAAGAAAATGAAGCAAAAAAAAAATCCAGATAATCTCCATTTTCCATTATTGTTGGGGTTTTTCTTTTGGGGGTTGGGCCCAAAATCACCATTTTTCCCAAAATTATGGTTTCTCTACAATGGGGGCCCAAGCCATGTTTAGGAGCGCTGTACAGTTTTGGAAAGGGAAAAAAGGTCTTCCAGAAATGTAAAGAAAACTTATACTATTAATCTAAAGGTTTATATTACGGCCAATGGTTAAAATGAAGGCTATGAACGTACAACGTCTCATCGAAAATGAAAATCCTTTGCACTGTTGTGGAAGGGATTTTTCCTAACGGTCTTTTTGGTCAATACCCCCCACAACCGTCAGATGGCATAAATTATAGGAAGTTGGCTTCATACAATGACGACCGCCATCTTGCAGCCTAGAGGTGTTGGGTGTGAATTCAACCAGGTCGAGTCAATCAAATTACTGTAGTCACTAAATTTGCCAAGAGAAACACTGATGGAAGGTCAATAGGATATGCCAAGAATGTTAGACCGGAGGGGCCCAGGGGGGCCTGCACCCCAAATTTTTTTCCGGCCCCCGAAGCGAAACCCTTTTGGATAATCAACGGCCACACTTCTTTTAATTTGGGCATACAGTAAAGCAGATGGTGGACACTCAATTGTACTTAAAACTCCCACTAAAATGAACACAGGAGGGTGCAAGCCAGTCAAGTCACTATCCTGAAACAGGGAATTTTGGGGGATGGAGGGGGCTTTAACATCTGTGCAGGTCTCCAAGGTGGGACCCCCATCGATGTAGCATCAATGACATCCTATTGTTAGGTCAGTATTTGTAATGGCTAAACGCCTTTAATATTACAGGTGTGTCTATACCTTACATGGTATATTGAGTAGATGGGCTATAAAAGAGTTGGGGCCTGCACGCGCCTCAGAATGGAGAGCTGGTCACACTTGCAGACGACTCTCCATCCTGTCTATGGCAGCTCAGAGGACAGCCGGACACACAGCGCTCCCCTGTACTTAGAACTTCCATAGAACAGAATGGAGAACACAGTGCTCCCCTAGAACAGTATGGAGAACACAGCGCTCCCCTGTACTGGGAACTCCCATAGAACAGAATGGAGAACACAGCGCTCCCCTAGAACAGAATGGAGAACACAGCGCTCCCCTGTACTGGGAACTCCCATAGAACAGAATGGAGAACACAGCGCTCCCCTAGAACAGAATGGAGAACACAGTGCTCCCCTAGAACAGAATGGAGAACACAGAGCTCCCCTAGAACAGAATGGAGAACACAGTGCTACCCGAGTACACAATGGAGAACACAGTGCTCCCCTAGAACAGAATGGAGAACACAGTGCTCCCCTAGAACAGAATGGAGAAACCAGTGCTCCCTAGAACAGAATGGAGAACACAGTGCTCCCCTAGAACAGAATGGAGAACACAGTGCTCCCTAGAACAGAATGGAGAACACAGTGGCTCCCCTAGAACAGAATGGAGAACACAGTGCTCCCCTAGAACAGAATGGAGAACACAGTGCTCCCCTAGAACAGAATGGAGAACACAGTGCTCCCCTAGAACAGAATGAGAACACAGTGCTCCCATAGAACAGAATGGAGAACACAGTGCTCCCATAGAACAGAATGGAGAACACAGTGCTCCCCTAGAACAGAATGGAGAACACAGTGCTCCCCTAGAACAGAATGGAGAACACAGTGCTCCCCTAGAACAGAATGGAGAACACAGTGCTCCCCTGTACTGGGAACTCCCATAGAACAGAACGGAGAACACAGCGCTCCCCTGTACTGGGAACTCCCATAGAACAGAATGGAGAACCCTGCGCTCCCCTGTACTAGGAACTCCCATAAAACAGAATGGAGAACACAGCGCTCCCCTGTACTGGGAACTCAAATTCTGAACCATCACTTTTGGGGTGCCAGTTCCTGAGATAGGTGTGGGTCCCAGAGGTCAAACCTGCACCTATCAGACGTTCATGGCATATCCTACTTATGTAACAAAGTGCATGGGGGAGGCACTAACACCTTAAAAATAGTTTTCAGACAGGACTATGTAGACCTATGCAGGACATTTGGTGCTCTGTATAGGAAAACAGTCTCCAAAAAAATTGGGAATCTTGCAAGAGAACAGAGAGTGACTTGATCACTATATTTACTATTTTGCCATAGGCAAACAAGCTATCAGTTCTCAATCTATAAAACACTAAAACGTAACTTTTATTATGTATAACTCTTAACCTCTATACACACTATTTAAAAACCTGATTTCTAACCTCACCATTTATCCCTTTCTACTTCTGAAAGAAGGAATAGCTCCTTTTCTATTATCAAGTCTGGAACACCGCCTATTAACAGGAAAGCCTTATATATACAGCAGTTTACTAACTCCAGTAAGGGATCCCAAGGCTCCTACTTGGGCAGTCGTCCCTAATCTCATGGACACAAAACAAATAAGGCCCCCGTGTGACACCCTCTGCAGCGGGTGACACTTGTAGACAGAGGTGAGAAATCACAATTTAAAACGTTATGCCTGACCTCCCCAACATGTTTCACCAGCTAGCCTGGCTTCATCAGGGGTTAGAGGTCCGGTCCCATGTGGTCTAAGCTCACTTCCTTTTATATCATGTTAGGTAAACACCCCATTCAGGTGCTCACCAATTAGCCATCAGAGAATCCACATACAGCCCACTCCCCCTTCCGCTCTCCTGCGCGCACACTCATAATATGTGCTGCTAAAGCTGCCACCATGCTCCCATAGACATCAAACCTCAGACAAGTTCACCATATCCACAGCGGGCTTGCGCCCCATCCCACCACGCTGCCCGCACCAATAGACACCCCAGCCCCAACCGTGATGGACCTCCGCCCCACCTCTCCCATATCATCGCCTCCGCGTATCGTTTTAGTGTTTTACAGATAGAGAACTGATAGAGTTTAAGATTGTCTATGGCAAAATAGTAAATATATACTGTATAGGAAAACCACACCTACTGCCATAAGGATTTACAAAAATCAAGTCGCTTAAGAATCCTGGACCTGAAAATGAAAGCAGTTAAATAGTGGAAAAGCACTGCACCCCAAGTTACAACAAGTGACCCGAACATAGGGCTCCAGGGTCCTTAAAGGGGTTGTCTCACTACATCGATTCATCTCACCTCAGTCCTGTTTTCTTGGTTTCATTTTTAATTCAGGAGCTTGTTTACTGGCTTCTACTGGGCTGCAGTAGAAGCCAGGTCTGTAGCTATAGCAACCAGTGCTGGCAGCCTATCGGGAGATAGACAGGTCTGTAGCTATAGCAACCAGCGCTGGCAGCCTATCAGGCGAGATTGAACAGGTCTCTAGCTATAGCGACCAGTGCTGGCACCCTATCAGGAGAAATCTAACAGGTCTGTAGCTTTAGCAACCAGTGCTGACAGCCTATCAGCAGAGATTGGGAAAAGGTCCGTAGCTATACAACCAGTGCTGGCAGCCTATCAGGAGAGATCAAACAGGTCTGTAGTATAGAAACCATGCTGGCAGCCTATCAGGAGAGATGGAACAGGTCTGTAGCTATAGCAACCAGTGCTGGCAGCCTATCGGGAGATAGACAGGTCTGTAGCTACAGCAACCAGCGCTGGCAGCCTATCAGGAGAGAATGAACAAAATCTGTAGCTATAGCAACCAGTGCTGGCAGCCTATCAGGAGAAATCTAACAGGTCTGTAGCTATAGCAACCAGTGCTGGCAGCCTATCAAGAGAGATTGAACAGGTCTGTAGCTATAGCAACCAGTACTGGCAGCCTATCAGGAGAGACAGGACATGTCTGTAGTTATAGCAACCAGTGCTGGCAGCCTATCAGGAGAGATTGAACAGGTCCGTAGCTATAGCAACCAGTGCTGGCAGCCTATCAGGAGAGATCAAACAGGTCTGTAGCTATAGAAACCAGTGCTGGCAGCCTATCAGGAGAGATGGAACAGGTCTGTAGCTATAGCAACCAGTGCTGGCAGCCTATCGGGAGATAGACAGGTCTGTAGCTATAGCAACCAGCGCTGGCAGCCTATCAGGAGAGAATGAACAAGTCTGTAGCTATAGCAACCAGTGCTGGCAGCCTATCAGGAGAAATCTAACAGGTCTGTAGCTATAGCAACCAGTGCTGGCAGCCTATCAAGAGAGATTGAACAGGTCTGTTTGCTAAAGCAACCATTTCTGGCAGCCTATCAGGGGAGACAGGACATGTCTGTAGTTAAGCAAACCATTTCTGGCAGCCTATCAGGAGAGATTGAACAGGTCTGTAGCTATAGCGACCTGAGGAGCTTATGCAGCCCATACAAGAGGGGATATCTAGGAATAGGTAGGACACGGTTAATGGACACATATTGTAAAGTGATTTGTTTTTGCAAGATCTTTAACATAAAAAGCAGCGATCCTTGTAGCGAGACAACCCCTTTAAAGTTCAGTCCCAGGCAGACACCTATAAACCAAAATACTAAGCAAAAAAACTATATAACTTATAAGAGGAAACAACAAGCCAGAGGGTGCAGAGCCTCAGCTCCGAGGAGCCCACCTGATATGCTCGGATTAGTGACTGCACCGCCAGATGGTCTTCCACCAGTTTCTCTGCTTTAGCCGGCGCCATGGCGAGACCTTGGCTGCGAATCAAAGGCGCTTTATTTTGCCCATCAGCTGCATTCGATTCCTGATGGGCTTCACCCGGCGAGGCCCCGGCGTCAGCATTGCGGAAAAAAGTATCCCAGGACTGTGAATAGCAAGAAAAACAAAAGACTATGAAACATAGGAGACCTGGGGAACGGACAGAACATCATACTGGGGGCGGAGAAGGCAGATATTTACCAAAAAAGAAAAAAATCCCTATAACTCCAAATGATTAATCATTGGTGTATTTGGACACCGCAAACCCGAACCCCCTCCAAACAGTGCTGAGGGTCTAAGAAGAGACAAGAGGGATTTTTAGCTGGCAACTTTGATTGGAACATTTCCTATATCCTATAATGTACTGGGAACCAACCCTCCACCCCCATCCCATCCAGGGGAGTAGAAGGTGAAGTTGTACTGGGAACTCCCATAGAGCAGAATGGAGAACACAGCGCTCCCCTGTACTGGGAACTCCCATAGAGGAGAATGGAGAACACAGCGCTCCACTGTACTGGGAACTCCCATAGAGGAGAATGGAGAACACAGCGCTGCCCTGTACTGGGAACTCCCATATAGGAAATGGAGAACACAACGCTCCCCTGTATGGGAACTCCCCTAGAGGAGAATGGAGAACACAGCGCTGCCCTGTATTGGGAATTCCCATAGAACAGAATGGAGAACACAGCACTCCCCTGTACTGGAAACTCCCATAGAACAGAATGGAGAACACGGCGCTCCCCTGTACTGGGAACTCCCATAGAACCGAATGGAGAACACAGAGCTCCCCTGTACTGGTAACTCCCATAGAACAGAAGGGAGAGAACACAGTGCTCCCCTGTACTGGGAACTCCCAAGAAAAAGAATGGAGAACACACGCTCCCCTGTAGGGAGCTCCCAGAGAGGAGAATGGGAGAACACAGCGCTCCCCTGTACTGGGAAAATGCCATAGAGGAGAATGGAGAACACAGCGCTCCACTGTACTGAACTTGCCATAGAACAAGGGAAAGGAGAACACAGTGCTCCCCTGTACTGGTAACTCCCATAGAAGAGAATGGAGAACACAGTGCTCCCCTGTACTGTGAACTCCCATAGAACAGAATGGAGAACACAGCGCACTCCTGTACTGGGAACTCCCATAGAACAGAATGGAGAACACAGCGCTGCCCTGTACTGGGAAATTTCCCCCAAAAAGAGAAGGGAGAACACAGGCCCCCCTGTACGGGGAACCCCATAAGGAAAGGGAGAACACAGCGCCCCCTGTAGGGAAAACTCCCATAGAGGAGAATGGAAAAGCGCTCCACGTACGGGAAACTCCCCAAAGAGCAGAATGGAGAACACGTGCCCCCCTGACTGGAACTCCCATGAGGAAATGGAGAACACAGGCCCACTTATGGGAATCCCTCGAGGAGAATGGAAAAACACGCGCTCCCCTGTACGGGAAAATCCCATAAAACAGAAGGGAGAACACGAGCTCCCCTGTACGGGGAATCCCAAAACAAAGGAGACCATATTCAAGCCTGAACAGGTCTCCATTCTGACCCCAATTTTGGGGCGTTGGGACAAGGTTTCTCTCAGAGGTGGGACCTGCACCCTTCTATTTGCCATCAGTTTAGGGTAGGAGAAAAGTCTGAGCCGTCAGTCGTGGAGGACGGATCAACTTGTAGAACGCACGATAAATAAGTCAAGCCCCCCGGGATTTTACTGAGTGCGGGACTGATGATGGAGTAGGTCTCCAACGAAAATAAGCCCCCCGACAAAAAGGGAAAAAGCGCTCAAGGCCACTCGGAGCGGCGCCCAATCCTGAAGCATCAGACAAATGCATCAGTGTCAGAAAAAGGGTTTAAAAAAAATTATGCATCAGGGCCCCAGATAATTTTACAGAAGAGGCTTTCAGGAAATAAAGGAAGGCCCCCCAAGAAAAAGCAGAGCTCACTTACAGGGAAGGACGCCCTGAACTCCTTCTGCAAAAGGTACAAAAACAAGCTTTGCCCAAAGTCATCCGAAAAGTATAAAAACAAATCTATGATACACAGGGGCATAAAGGAGCCCGGACACCCACAGGGGCACCCAGACAACAGCCCGCGACTTGGCATCCGCCTCCTTCCCAACGAGGAGGACTGACCCGGGGGCCCCTGCCCGGGTCCTCTGCCCAGTCACATACTCCCCTGACAAAACGATTCTCTTGCAATACAAAAGAGGGGTACACAGCTCTCATCCAATTCTGAGATTCTATACGTCCCAATACAAAGCCAGGAAGGCTGAGGCTGTATACGCTCAGGTGACGCCACAAAATTGTTCAGCCCCAACATTTTGTCCTTATGAACGCGCACAACCGCCATCAAATTGGGCAAAGGTACTCCAACCAGGACTATGTCCATTGGCTAACTCCGGCTATGTGCCGGCATCTACTGCCAGGGCTGGGGAGTCGGAGGCGTCATAAAAGGGACCGACTCCCAAAATATATAATAAGTTGGTCCAGTTAGTTTGATGCAAAGAGCAAGGGGAAATTGGGTCCGGCCAGTGCTGCTGCTCCCATACTTCAGCCCCACACATGAGGGGTGTAATTGATGACATGGAGCAGGCAAAGTGCTGCCCCAGAGGGGAACAGATCCCGCCCCCAGGGCAAACCGATCCCGCCCCCAGGGCAAACCGATCCCGCCCCCAGGGCAAACCGATCCCGCCCCCAGGGCAAACCGAACCCGCCCCCAGGGCCAACCGATCCCGCCCCCAGGGCAAACCATCCCCGCCCCCCAGGGCAAACCGACCCCCCCCCCGGGCAAACCGACCCGCCCCCCGGGGAAACCCCCTCCCCCCCCCCGGGGCAAACCGATCCCCCCCCCGGGGAAAACCCCGATCCCCCCCCAGGGAAAACCATCCCGCCCCGGGCAAACCGATCCCAGCAAAATTTTTCCCTGCATTCAAAAAAGTAAAAGTTCAACCATTCATCAAAAGCGGGGGCTGAGGCTTTTCCTTTTACCCTACATTGTTAAATTTTGCCCTGGGTCCCACTTTGCCCTCCCCCAAAATTAGTGTAAGAGGCTGTTCTCACCCCGGAAATAATGAGTCAATGTGGGGTCGATGCGGGATTGATGGAGGCAATACTTTTTCCCCAGAACAAATTCAAGACCCCAAAATGTTGCAGCATTTTGCAAATTAAAAATTTTTTTGTGCCCAAAAGCATGTTCAAAAAAAAATTTTTTACACTGACAAAAAAGGGTAACAAGTTTTGAAATTGTGACTTTCAGGCCCTTCTCCCCATCCCCTACAGCTTTGTACATGGGCTACGTAATTTTATATACAGTCATCTTCCCGTTCTTATACATAAATGTGTTGCAAGTATTTAGCATCTGCTTTTTCTGCATTTTTCTTTCCTGTAACTGCATGTTACTGTTTTTGCTCGTAAAAATCAAAATGTAATTTGTATTTTTGTTAGTATTTGGGAAAAACCACCTTTGGGTTTTTAAACTGCCTGAATCCTTCTGGGCTCGGGATCAGATTCAACAGGGCTTGACCAAAATCTTCCAGGTCTCTTTTACACTTTTCCCAAAATTGGTGCAATGGACTTGGGTACAAAACAGCTTTTTTCTTCAAATCTACCCACAAATGTTCAAAAATCAAAAAAATTGTTACCCTTTTGCTTTTCAGTTCTTTCACTAATAGCTTGATTATTGTATCATAAGGTGATAAACAGCCCCAGTGCCATTTTACTACAGTAAAGTTAAACACTTAAACATGCGCCGTGTATGGGGGGTAGGAGCGGAGGTTTGGGAATTGAGGAGTCGGTCGGGTTTGGTTGTGATCCACTGCCCTGTCTACTGCGGTACCTTACTTCACCCAATCCCCTGATAGATACCTGCAGAGTACCAAAAAATTAGGTGAGAACCTAGCCTGGGAATGGAGAGGCTCGCATGCCACTGTGTTGGGACAAGAACCACAAAGTCACGAGCAGCAGATCGCCAGGGGACAGCTAGGTTATTAGGTTTTATACCTTTTTAGGCCAACTTAACTCTAACACAGTATGGCGGGATTTTTGTTTACCCCTTTATTGCCAGAATGTCATTAAAATCGATGGGGGGAAAAATCCCAAGGGGTTTGAAATCGCACCCAAAAGTACAACAGAGAGCCGGTAACCCTAGCGCAAGACTTTCCATTCTGTTCTAAGGTAGTTTGTAGTACAGCTGAACACAGCGCTCCCCTGTACTGGGAACCATAGAACAGAATGGAGAACACAGCACTCCCCTGACTGGGGAAAATCCCATAGAAAAAGAGTGGAGAACCATGCTCC
>JAODAL010020005.1:0-70534 GCA_025379985.1 Phyllomedusa bahiana
TCCAATTTTGGTTTTATGGGGGCGCCCCATTTCTACTAATTACTGAGGACATCCCTGCTACCTTGTTTTTTACTGGGGGACAGCCCTATCTCCTAATTTTTGGAGCATTTCCTATCTCCTGGTTTTTTGGGGGGTGGCCCTATCTAAATAATTACTGGGGGCGGCCCTATCTACCTGACTATTTAGTGGAGCAGTTTTACTCCTGCCAAATTTACGGGAGGGCCCTATCTACTATACGGGGGCACCCTATCTACCTTTCCAAATTACTGGGGGAGGCCTACCTACCAATTTACGGGTGTCTAACTGTGGGGTCTGTTAACTAACTTCCTTTGGGGGGCCCTATAAACAACAAAACTGTGGGGGCCTTTCCACCTTTATGAGGGGCCCCTTTTCCTCCCCTACCTACCTACTGAGGGGTTATATGGGTACCTAATTTTTGGGGGACTATAGACCTCCTTTCCCTTATCTTTGGGGTTTTTTTAAAATTACTTTCTACTGAGGGGGTAAATTTTTTCACTGAGGGGCTCCCTTTTTGGGGTTATTCCTCTTTACCTCGAATGAATCTGTAAATTTACTGAGGGGGCCTTTTTCCCCATAATCTGAATTTCCTTTTTCCCTACCTATTGGGATTAAAATTACCTCCCCTGGGGGGTTTTATACCACCAAATAAGTTTTTACATGTGATTATCTGATTTTTTTAATTTCTAATTTTTGGGTTTTAACATATGTTTTTTTGGGTACAATTACTTTTTCGCGTTTGGGGCTTTTACTGGGGGGGCACCAAGGGGGACTTTTACTATTTTGGGTTATGGATGGGGGTTTGTACGGGATTTGGGGGAATTGATGGGGAAAGGGGCGGGAAAAACGAGGAGTCAAATGATTTTTGGGAAATTCTACAGGGGGGGTTAGTGGTGGGAGGAAAGATATTCTTCTGACAGAAGGGAAAAAAAGGGGAAAGGAACAACTTTAAAAGCAAAACCATCAAGAAGACCGGGAGGTTTCGGCCAGTGGAAAAAAAGGGAAAAAAACCCCTATCAGAATTTTCTCCTGTGATTTTCCCGATTCAGGGGTTACTTTACTTCTTTGTTGGATCAGTGCTGTATTCACAGTCGTGATGTGACCTGAGCTGGTGTCTGACCACTATGTGGTCTCTACATGGCAATTTTGTATGTTATACTGGTGCATGCATAGTGTCAGCATAAACTTGTCCCTGGTTGTAAAACAAGTACACACCTGACTTTGTAATTATGGGTTTCTCTGCACCACTTTTTCTTTCTTGCTTGTGTTTATAGTGTTGTTTATTTTAGAAAGTGGCGAGGTGTGTGACGAAGGGAAAACTTGTAAGCGGATATTTTATGTGTTTTATGTGGCCTTTTTGTGCCAAGGCTACTTTTTGTTCCCAGTCCCACCCTGGTGTTGGTCTACCGTCTCGCACCTTCGTAGTCGACATTGACCTCTCACATCAATGGCGCATAGTGCTCCGCAGTTTCCTTGTCTCCTATTCACAATGGCGCAATCTATCCACTCACGATACACTTTCACCACAGCATCCGCCAACAGTTCACAAACTGCGCAGTTTCAGAAATACCGACACCGTGCACCAGAAAGCCAATAATTATCACTTTTACTCTGATATATCAACCCTCTACCCATGACATTAACAAGGAATATATGTGCAGACAGCCTATCACACCCATTATGCACCCCCGAAGCCAGCTCGCCACACATGACTTCCTTCATGAGCTACAGACTACAACACTGAAAGTAGTAAGTGGTCATCATAATGTGACTTGACTGTATATTTGTGCTCTCCTTCTTCAGTCTTCTGTGCAGAGCAGCATCTTCAAGTCCATTAACAGACTTCTACCAAAGCGACACCACAACTTCAATATTCCCTGTGTGATTCTTACGTGACCAGGACAGAAGGTATGAAGGTTTGACATCAAGCACAAAGCATTGATACAAAGGATGACATGAAACTTTTTGGAGACACGCCAGTTCTAAATCGATATAGAGGAGTGTAGAATACGGTCATAGTCGGAGATAGTGGATCCTCTGGACCACCGCAAGCATGGGTAACCCATGCCAGGGGGCGAAATTAAGGGGGCCCGGTATTCACCGGGGCCCCCCAAAAGGGGGATGGACTTGCTGCGGGGGGAGCTACCAGGTTGCTCCCCCCGACGTGACTTGCTTGGCGAAGGGTCCCGATGTGTGGCGTGGTCGAGGAAGGGGAAGAAAGGTGGTACACGGAAATCGAACGGGTTGGAACGTTTTCGGGGTTATTGGGCCCACTAAATTCCCAGGGTCCGGAAGATAGGTTAAATGGGGCGCGACTGGAAATAGCCAATTTTCCCGGTGCGCTGGCCTTTAATTTAACACTCCCGGGCACGCGCGGGGGGGCCCTAGGAGCAGGACCCGCACGCGGGGGCCCGGCCTGCGCAAGGCCGGCCGGGGTAAGTCCTCCCAAAAGAGCAGGGGAATAAGCGAACCTGCGCCCCGACAGCAGGACGCGGCGGCTCGGGGGGGGGCAACGGATGCGCATGCGACCCGGGGACGAGGGTCGCAGGGGCATCCATGACAGTACCCCCCCCTTTGGGCCCCCCCTCTTTCGGGATTGAAGGAACTTCTGGATAATTTTACGGTCCAAATGGTTTTTTGCGTTTAAGCACTTCAAAGGGCCACAAAGGGGCCCCCCAATTTTATAACTTGGTTTTTAAGGTGGACTTATCTTGCCGCAACCACCCTTATCCCTGGGAAAAAAAACTGGGGGAACCCTTCGTTTAACTGCCTGGTTTGGGCGACATGTTTGGGAAGGGGCTTTTTCCCTGTTTTTTGGCGTTTTACCGCTCCCGGCCCCCGAACCCCCCTTCGGAGGGGTTCAGTGTTGGGCGGTTCCCCACTTTCAGCTGCGCCCACTGGGGGCGGGAAACTGTGGCGGGGTTGGGGGGGGGGGAAAGGCTTTCCCGGGGGCGGGACGGGGCGCGCTCGAAAACCCCGGGGCATTCGAGGCGGTCGGCAAAGCGAGGCGCAGTGCAGTGCTCGGCGCTCCGACAAGCAACCGGGTTTTTTTTTTGGTCTAATTCCTCCGACAGAGGCTATGAAGCGGGAGGGGAAATGGGAGGAAGCGGATCGAATCGCGACAGAAAAATGGTGCTCCGCTGTGCAGAGGAGTATATTCCAAAAAAAAATCCCCTTTTAAAAAGGGGGAAAACATTGTCAAAAAAAGATTAAAGAAAAAAAAAATAATAAAAAAAAAAAAAAACACTTTTCAAAACTTTTGAACGGCGCAATATCAGAATTATGATATTGGAATTCCCCGGGAAATCTAATTCAAATTTAAAACCCTATTCTCTTGGTGGGCAAAAAACCAGCCAATCAAATGGAGCGAAAAATAAAACCTTTAAAACCTATGGGGAAGGATTGACCAATCGAATCCACACGGGATAATTAAAAAATACATTTTAAAAAACAAAAAAAGAGCTGTTTGGGCTGAGCTGCGGGGGGTTGGCTAGGGGGGCCAATCAGATAGGAGCGAAAAGACCCATTCTAGCTTGGGAAGTTTAACCAATCAAATCCCGGCGGGTTAATTAAAAATACAGAAAAAGACAGAAAAGAGCTGATGGCTGACTAGGGGGTGCTTGGGCTACCCACCAATCAAGCGCGAGTACTTCCCCTTATAGTTATGGAGGATGGGGCACTGAAATCTCGGCACTCAGCCCGGCGGCAGGAAGTTTAAATAAAAAAATGATTTTTATAAGTGTAAAAATTTTATCGATAAAGAGCCGCCCCTTCTTACAAATAAGCAGTTAAAAAACCCGAAAAACGCGATTGTCGCCGGAGGGGCCTACATGGGAAATTGCAATAGAGAAATCGGGGGGAAATACAGAAATTCAAATTGTTTAAGCTTTCTCATTGGTGGGCATAAACCGCCAATCAGAATAGGAGCGACAATGTCCCATTTAAAAACCTATGGAGGAAATTTGCGAATCAGAATGGAGCGACAATGCCCCATTATACCCCTTTGGGAAAAATTGCCCAAAATTCATATTCCAGGCGGGACAGTTTAAAATACAGTAAAAATGCAGAAACGAGCTGATTGGTTAAAGCGGCGGGGGGGCTCGTCCAGCTTAGCCAAATCAACGCGAATACTTTTCATAGAGTTTTGGGGGAAAGAAATTTGACGCGCTCTGTGTTTGGGCTAATTTAAAAGGGGCGCCATTTTTTGGCCCAAGGGGAGCGGCGCGCCCCTAGGGTTTTATTGCAATCAAAATAAAAACTGTACATGGCCGAAATAAAATTTAAAACACTACAGAATTTTGTCCCGATTTGAATATAAATGAAATAATATGGGGGTAACGAAAAAATAAATATTAATCAAAAAAAATTTGGGTTTTTTTCTTTTTTTTGTTGCACCCATACTATTGACCCTTTGGTAACGAAAATAAAGAAAAAACTGTTTTTATTGTTTAATATTTTTTTTTCGTTACCCCCATTTTTTTTTAATTTTATTTCACATCGGGGCAACTTCTGTAGTGTTAAATTTGATTTTGGCCATGTCAGTTTTATTTTAGATGCATTAGAAAACCCATAGGGGGTCGCTCGCTCTCCCATTGGTCCAAATAACGGCGCCCTTTTTCTTAGCCCAAACACAGAGCGCGCTCGAATTTTCCCCTTTTCCCCATAAACTCTATGGAAAGTTGCTCGCGCTCTGATTGGAAGCTGGACGACCCCCCCGCTTAACCAATAGTCGTTTCTGCAATTTTTTCTGTTTTTTTTAACTGTCCCCTTTTGGGAAAATTTTTATTTGGTCAATTTTTCTCCATAGGATTAATGGGACATTGTCGTCCATTCTGATTGGCAATTCTTCCCCCATGGTTGAAAAGGGGCAAATTTTCGCTCCTATTTGATTTGGGCAATTCCCCCTAGGGTTTGAATGGGACTTGTCCTCCCTTTTTGATTGGCGGTTATGCCGACCAAGGAATGCTTAAAAAATTTGAATTACTGTATTTCCCGGCGATTCTTATTGCAATTCCCTATGCGCCGGTCCGGCGAAAAAAGCGTTGTTCGGATTTTTAACTGCTTTATTTGTAAAGAAGGGTTTCTTTATCTGATAATGTTTACATTTAATAAAAATAATTTTTTTTTAATACTTCATGCCCCACGGCGCTGAGTGCCGAGGGTTTCAGTGGCCCTCTCTCCTAGATATAATGGGGAGAATAGCTCGCCTTGATTGGTGGGATCCCAAAAACACCCGCTAGTCAGCCAAACAGCTCTTTTCTGTCTTTTACTGTAATTTGAATTTTATCCCGTGGATTCTGATTGGTCTAAACTTTCCCTAGACTAAATGGGTCTTTGTCGCTCCCATTCTGATTGGTCAATAATTTCCATAGGCTAGAATGGGTCTTGTCGCTCCTATTCGATTGGCTGACTGCCAAGTCCCGGTAGCTTAACCAATCAGCTCTTTTCACATTTTTTTCTGTATTTTGAAAATATCCCGCCGTGGATTCTGTTGGTTAAATTTCCCCAAGGTTTTATGGTTCACTGTCGCTCCCCTTTCTGATTGGCCCGGGTTTTTCCCACCAAACCCGTTTGCTTTTATTTTGAAATTCTGTATTTCCGGAATTTTCCAAAATCCCAATTCTTTAATTAGGAATTTGGAAAGTAATTTGTTTTATGATTTTTTATTTTTTAGGTTTCAGTCTTTTTCTGGAATTTTTAAGCTTTTAAAGGCGTTTTTGATCATCTCCCACCCATTGGAATGAAATTTTTCGCTGTTCCGCCTGTCTGCATCGGAACGTTTTTCGGCGCGCCCCGCGGCGCCTAAGCCCGCATGGGGCCCTGTCCCCGCATGTGCCCCACAACACGGCGAGGTCGGGGACTTTTCCCCCCATGTATGGTGCGTACCTCCGGGCCGAAAACCCAGGGGCAGCCCCCCACTGCGCCTGGCCGCATGGCCTAAAAAACCCCGGCGAGGCGGGCGGACTTTACATTGTTGTATGAGCGGGGCCCCCCGGGCCCGACTAAATCAGGCGCAGATTGCTGGAAAACTGCGGGGAAAGGTGCGCCCCGACCTTCGGGATTATTAAAGGGGGCCCCAATAGTGCGTGCCGAAGCTCAAGCAGGCTGGGGAGTCAGGGCCCAAACAACTTTTTTATCCCGGACCAAATATCGCTGCTGGGGCCTAGACGGGATGCTAACAAAGGGAGGGGCGGGGTGCCTACCGTAACAATGTTTGAAGGGGAGGCCCCTGGGCCCCGAATTAGGGGTTTTTCGAGAACTCCGCCCATGACAGCAAGCTGGACCAGTCTCCGACGAGCCGGAAAAAGTGGGAAAAAATTTCCCGGACCTGATTGCCCTCTCTCCTGCCTTCAACTGGGGGTGGTGGCTGGGAGAAGTCGAGTTCACCTGGGTGGGTCAAAGGGCCCGCCAGAATTTAGAAACAAATTGGACCCCACGATCCGAGACAATTTGCAGGGGTAACCGTGCAGACGAAAAATGTGGTGAAAAAACAGATTAGCCAGGCGTGGGGCAGAGGGTAGGCCTGGCAACGGGACAAAATGCGCCATTTTCGAAAACCGATCCGTAACCACCCAGATGATGGTGTTACCAGAAGAGGGAGGGAGGGAGGTTATGAAGTCCATGGCCACGTGTGACCAGAGACTGGTGGGGATGGGCAGGGGATGCAGAAATCCCACCATTTTGTGACGAGGTGTCTTATTACGGACACAGTTGATGCAGGACTCAACGAACTTCTTGACATCCCTGGCGAGGTCCGGCCACCAATAGAACCGGGAGACAAGAAGGCAAGTAGAAAGATTGTTGTATCAGCTCACCTGTGCCTCAGACGCTTACGGTGGAGTCACGGTTCATGGGTTCCCAGTCCATATAGTAGCACAATTCAAAAGATAAGTGTAACCAGCTTCCAAACCGCTTTGAGGGGAGCTTGACCAGACGTGAGAAAAAATCTTCTTTTGTATATAAAAATATTCACTTTATTTATAATCCATTAAAATCTTGTAAATAATGCACAGCATATAAGAGGAGGCATGCATGAATAGCAGCAAAAAATTACATAGGCTGCACGAGTTAGATAGGCCAACGCGTTTTGGGAGTAGCGTCTCCCTTACACATGGCTGTTAGTACTGCTCTGAGGCATCCGTGACAAATACGACAGAATGTGTGAACCTGTTGTTTGTTGGTTCATAAATCTGCCGTGTGGTATGTCTTGTTGAGTACAACATTGCATATCTTGGTGCATTTCTTTGGCACATTGAAAAGTGCCGTGCCTTGTGCACGCTTTGGCGGGCGACGGTCCATACATCTATAGAGTAGGGTATGACAGTTTTTGGTGCAAGATATGGCAAAAAATGTCGCAGCCCCTTTCATTCATGTCACTCAAAATTGTTAAATCTTTGCTATTACCTTATTAGCAGTAGCCAGTAAACCCCTTTTAATCCCCATATTAATAGTAATGCATTTATCCTTCTTAGAGAATTTCTTATGAACAAACCATTCAACTAAGGTTTTGTTTTCGGGCTACAAATCTCCTCTTTCTCGTTACCTCTCCACACCATTTCTTATCTGGAAGAACACACAGGTCCTGAGCTCTTGTTCTCACTTCATCCCTACGAATATTATGAGCTTTATCAAACTTTTAAAACTGCATAGCTGTCCTATCCCCCGCATAAACATGTAACACAAAACTTTAGAAATTTTCCAGATGAGAGAAAAAGGAAAAAAATAAAAAATTACAAAATCAATTCACCACCCAAGAAAGCAGGAAAGTCGGTGCAACGCTACTTAGACCTGGCAGCATCACAACAGGGTTACGCTACTGGTTTAATATTTATAATGAGGCATGAAATTATTTCAGATTGAGCAACCTGTTTGGGCCACCCAGCTCTACTGAACCTGAAACCATGAATAATAACAGACGTCTCCCGGACAGAACCATTGATCTTCTTTATAAAATAATCATATCACTTTGTCTTTATTCTCTATTTTTCACAGAATTTTTTTTACATTTTTTTTTTCTTTTTTACCCCAGTGATGTGAATAGATATCAGCTTGAGACCACCCAGAGAGATCTCTCCTACTGAGCTCTTTCCGGATTTCCCTGCATTTGATTAGAATCCTTCAGAGTCAGGCAATGCATTTTTTTCCTCGGCCAAACTAGAGTTTGATGTTCCACGTTGCACAACACATACTAATCACTTACACTTATATCTATAGAGGTTGTTGCTCGAAATACTTAGAAAGGAAGCAAATGTCAGGGCAGAAATGCATTGATTGAAGTTGGTGGGAATTATAAAAAAAAAAACCCACACAGATGTCTTTTCCTATATCATGTTGTAGTGAACTGCCAACCACTGAAAATGTTCAAGGGATTGGCTGTTAACCACCTGTTAAGTTATGGACAATCAGTAATAGTCGGGCTGGGACAAGGTATTTTGAGGCAAATAAGAAATTGTGCGCCCCTCCCTATGGGAAATTAAGCCAGCTCAATGCCTTCTTGCACCCCCTTCCTATCTGGCATAAGGTGGTGCAGTAGCCTACTTCTGCCTAGCTCTTATTCCGACGCTAGTAACAGTGGCACAGCTAGTGAGGGGCACAGGGCGGTCCACCCATAGCAGCATGTTAGGGGCATCGGCGCAGTACACTTGCCAACTATCCCAGACCACCAGGAAAGTCGGGAAGTCTCTATATAATTTATAGAAAAGCTCCCATTGCAGGAGCCAGGAATGGAACTAGCTCCGATCCTGGCTATTTGACCCCTTAGTTGCCATAGTCCAGTAGTTGGTTAATAGAAGGAGGGTGTGACCTTGATCACCCATGAGCAACCTTGCAACACGATCGCAGGAAGCCTTTAGTTGCCATGACAGCCAGAGGACATATATGGGAGCTTACACTGAAGTAAATAATTATTTGATCCCTTGCTGATTGTGTAAGTTTGCCCACTGACAAAGACATGATATAATAATATTAAGGTTAGGTTAATTTTAACATTGAGAGATAGAATATCAAAAATAAAATCCAGAAAATCACATTGTATAAATTATATAAATTTATTTGCATTTTGCTTAGAGAAATAAGTATTTGATCCATTTCCAACCATTAAGAGTTTTGGCCCCTACAGACCAGTTAGACGCTCCTAATCAACTCGTTACCTGCATTAAAAACAGCTGTCTGATAGTCACCTTTTGAAAAGACTCCTGTCCACAGACTTAATTAATCAGTCAGACTCTAACCTCTACAACATGGGCAAGACCAAAGAGCTTTCTAAGGATGTCAGGGACAAGATCATAGACTTGCACAAAGCTGGAATGGGCTACAAAACCATAAGTAAGACACTAGGGGAGAAGGAGACAAGTGTTGGTGCAATAGTAAGAAAATGGAAGTGATACAAAATGATTGTCAATCGACATCAATCTGGGGCACCATGCAAAATCTCACCTCGTGGGGTATCCTTGATCATGAGGATGGTGAGAGATCAGCCTAAAACTACATGGGGGGAACGTGTTAATGATCTCAAGGCAGCTGGGACCACAGTCACCAAGAAAACCATTGGTAACACATTACGTCGTAATGGTTTAAAATCCTGCAGTGCCCGCAAGGTCCCCCTGCTCAAGAAGGCGCATGTGCAGACCATCTGAAGTTTGCCAATGAACCCGGATGATTCTATGAGTGATTGGGAGAAGGTGCTGTGGTTAGATGAGACAAAAATTTAGCTCTTTGGCATTAACTCAACTCGCCATGTTTGGAGGAAGAGAAATGCTGCCTATGACCCAAGGAACACCATCCCCACTGTCAGGCATGGAGGTGGAAACATTATGTTTTGGGCGTGTTCCTCTGCTAAGGGCACAGGACTACTTCACTACATCAACGGGAGAATAGATGGGGCCATGTACCGTAAAATCCTGAGTAAAAACCTCCTTCCTTCCGCCAGGACATTAAAAACGGGTCGTGGCTGGATCCTCCAGCAAGACAATGACCCAAAACATACAGCCAAGGCAACAAAGGAGCGGCTCAAAAAGAAGCACATTAAGGTCATGGAGTGGCCTTGCCAGTCTCCAGAAACTAATCCCATAGAAAACTTATGGAGGGAATTGAAGCTCTGTGTTGCCAAGCGACAGCCTCAACATCTTAATGATTTAGATATGATCTGCAAAAAGGAGTGGAGCAAAATTCCTCCTGACATGTGCGCAAACCTCATCATCAACTACAAAAAATGTCTGACGGCTGTGCTTGCCAAAAAGGGTTTTTCTACCAAGTATTAAGTCTTGTTTGCCGGAGGGATCACATACTTATTTCTCACTGCAAAATGCAAATAAACTTATACCATTTATACAATGTGATTTTCTGGATTTTATTTTTGATATTCCTTAACGATGAAAACCCTAAAATTATTATATTATTTAATCTGTGCAACGAACATTGTGAAACATAAAAAATTAGCATTGTATTTTTTCATCCAGGTCTTACAAAACACAGAATGAAAGTGATTTAAAAAAACCTTTGTACGAACATGGTACCAATAAAAATCTAAGCTCATTCTGCAACTAATAAGCCATCACAGCTCAATCTAAAAAAAAAACAAAAAAAAACCATTTTTTTTTTAAGTAGCAGTTATGATTTATGGGTGACAGAGATTTCTGTGAGGGGTGTGGCCTGAGAAAGTGGGGGTATGGTCTGTTAAAGGTGGGGTAATCTTATCCAAAGTCCCGGGTGGCAAAAGTTCTAGCTTGGCCACTGTTTAGTAAACACAAGGGGTTTAGGCCAATCTCTTTAAAGGGGTTGTCTCATAACATTGATTCATCTTACCTCAGTCCTGTTTTCTTGGTTTCACTTTGAATTAAGGGGCGTGTCTACTGGCTTCTGCTAGGCTGCAGTAGAAGCCAGGTCTGTAGCTATAGCAACCAGTGCTGGCAGCCTATCATGAGAGACTGAACAGGTCTGTAGCTATAACGACCTGAGGAGCTGATGCAGCCCATACAAGAGGGGATATCTAGGAATAGGTAGGACACAGTTAGTGGACATATATTGCAAAGTGACTTGTGTTTGCAAGATCTTTAACATAAAAAGCAGCAATCATTGTAGTGAGACAACCCCTTTAACAAAAAATATAGGATGATTTTGGGGTCTTGCGCAAGTAAGACTCGGATAGAAACGCCATTTAGCAATATATCCTGCTGTTTTGTAAAAAGTGTGCTTCAATTGTATGCAGTCTATATGATTGTTTTGAGGGATCTGTTTGGCAGATGTTTTTAGAATGAAAGTGGATATTTTTTTCTTCTCATGGAGGTGAACTTTGTGCAAATGTATGGGAAACTTACCCATTGCCTTTGCATATGTCTGCCCTTCTATTGCAAAACACACACATAGCTCAACAGCTTGCCGACAGCTCATTGACTTAAAACCTCCAGACGTTCAGGAACATCCTTGCAGAGCTTGCACAGTGATTATGCAGCTGTGGTGGTGCAAAGCCGGCTGTCAGTGGCAGCCAGGCTCTCCAGAGAGATGGCAGGAATGGCTTAATACTGCCCCTGCCTTCCTGGTCTCTGTATATATGGTGCTCAAAGATTGCTGTATATACAAATAAGCCAGAACTTCTGGCTTCCAGGCTCCAGGGGTCATATGATCACCGATCCTCGTCAGCTGCAGGAGCTGCTGGGCCTGTATTTCCCCTGTAACTTGGGCTAATATAGCAGCGACAATTACAAGGGAAATAAGTAGTGTTGATCGAACCGTTCAAAAAAAGATAAGTTCAAGTTGAACTTCGTGATTTTTTAGAACTCGAGCCGAACCGAACATTTTACTGTTTGTTAGAGTAAATGTTTGCGTTCTACATCACATTCAATATGCTATTATAATAGTTTTTAGGCGCATTAAATCAGTGTAAGGTGCACCTGAAAGTACGGTCCTCATAAAAATCTGGTGTCAGGTATACCTTGTATAGTAAACATAATGTGCCTAGTTGCAATTGTGCAAATCGTGGCACATAGCTTATCATTGGTAGCGTATCAAGGTGCATTGCGCACGGAGGCGCATAACATATGATTACTAGTTAATGTAATGCGCTTATCGCCTATAAACTAGTAATGATAAGTTATGCGCCTCCATGTGCAATGCGCCTCGATAGGCGCATTACATACACTACCAATAATTCGCTGTGTTACGGAGGCGCACGGCGTATAATTTTTAGACACATTTCAATGTGTCGTGCCCGGTGCATAATGCCCCTAGTGTTGGTGTACTGTTATGGATGGTAATTCCAGCTTCTCCTCACCTGTATAGGTATAAAAATGAACCCGAACATCTCCTCCCATTGACTTTAATGGAGTTTGAAGTTCAACTCGAACTTCGAACCAAACTTCTCAAAGTTCGAGGCTCGACTCAAACTCGAACTTTTTAGGGTTCGATCATCTCTAGAAGTAAGCAATAAAAATTTTAAAAGTTCTGTAAAAATCCCCTCCAGAGGATACAGTGTTTAAAATAAGTAAAAATAAATAAACACGAAAGAAATGGAAAAAAAAATCAATAAAACAGCCAAAACTGCAATTTTTAGCCTCACCTCAGACAATCCTAAAATTATAAATTTAAGTCTATAAGGGAAAAGTGACGATTACAAAACTTATTTTACTGACACTTTTTGTTATAAACACAGTGAAAAACATGTTTTTCTTATTTTTTACCAGTTGCAATGACTAAAAAATAAGATCTAATGTAAAGATTTCCAAAAGATAAAGCCTTATAACCATGCAGGAAAACTTGTTATAGTGTTCATAAACTAAAAGAGCTTAAAATTGTGCCTGGTCAGTGAGAGGGGTAAACAATCTGCTTAGGAACCGATTACAAGAGTTGTCCAATTATCAATTTTTTAGAAACTTATATTATTGTTGCTGATCGAAAACAATAAAAATGGTATTTACCTTAGTCCTCACCTCCGTTTCGGCCCTGCCGCTATCCGCCATCTGTCTCGGTCTTTACTTCCTCCTTAGCGATTTCCCTGCTGCAGCCAGTGATTGGCTGACACTTGCTGTCACACAATGGCATGTGACCAATCAGATCACTGAGAGCAGGAAGTAAATAGATGACGAAACAGTGGCAACACTGAAACAGAGATAAGAACAGAGGTGAGTCTGAGGTTTTTTTTTATTTTGTCTTTGCAGCAGCAGCATACATTTATTGGAAAAATGGGGCATCTTCTCTTATAATGTATTGCGCTGTTCCTCTGTTATTCCTCCTGGAAATTTATTACTGTATAAGTCAAATGGGCGTTACCATTCCCAGACCATTTTAGGGGCGTGTCCCTGCACACACTCACTCTGTAAACACTGATTGGATAATGTCAGACTGTACACTCCCAGTTGGAAACACTCAGTTGACAGAGTGGTAATAAATTTCTAGGAGGAATAATATGGGAACCACACAACATAGAGATATAAGGAAAGATGCTCCAGAATTGTTACTTCATGAGGAATGCAAGTGTAAGTAGAGCGGATTTCTGGGGATTAGTTCCTAATTCTTTTTGTTTTATTACTCTGCTTATAAATATTAAATGTTACGTATTATACTTCTTACTTTAAATCTACATTAAAGTCCTGGAGATAATTCAGTAGTTACATAGTTTGTAATGCCAAAAAAGACAGACGTCCATCCAGTTCCGCCTATTTTGCTAAAGTGTTGGATCCAGAGGAAGGCAAAAACCCCTCCCATGAGGTAGAAGCCAATTGTCCTCATTTTAGGGAAAAAATTCCTTCCCGACTTCAATCTGGCAATCGGAATAAACCGCTGTATCAGCGACCCCTCTCCAGAATCCTGGTCACTATGACTTGTTATATTATTACATCTAGAAATGTCTCCAGACCCTTCTCCAGAATCCCGGTCACTATAACTTGTTCTATATTATATCTAGAAATGTATCCAGACGCTTCTCCAGAATCCCATTCACTATAACTTGTTATATTATTACATCTAGAAATGTATCCAGACCCTTCTCCAGAATCCCTGGTCACTATAACCTGTTATATTATTACATCTAGAAATGTATCCAGACCCTTCTCCAGAATCCCGGTCACTATAACTTGTTATATTATTACATCTAGAAATGTATCCAGATCCTTCTCCAGGATCCTGGTCACTATAACTTGTTCTATTATTACATCTAGAAATGTCTCCAGACCCTTCTCCAGAATCCTGGTCACTATCACTTGTTCTATTATTACATCTAGAAATGTATCCAGACCCTTCTCCAGAATCCTGGTCACTATCACTTGTTCTATTATTACATCTAGAAATGTCTCCAGACCATTGTTGACCTCTGTTAGTGAATTCACCATGACAAGTTCCTCTGGCAGCGAGTTCCACAGTCTCACTGCTCTTACAGTAAAGAATCCCTTTCCATGTTCATGTAGAAACCTCCTTTCCTCTAGACGTAGAGGAGGCCCACTTATTCTGGATACAGTCCTGGGTATAAATAGATCTTGAGAGAGATCTCTGTATTGACCCCTGATATATTATACATATTTATTGTGTATTCTCTAAGACATCTTTTCTCTAAACTAAATAACCCTAATTTTACTAATCTTTCTGGGTATTGCAGTCCACCCAGTCCTTTTATTGTTTTTGTTGCCCGCCTTTGTACCTGTTCAAGCTCTACAATGTGTTTCCTGTGCACTGGTGCCCAAAACTGTCCACAATATCCCATGTGTGGTCTAACCAGTGACTTGTATAATGGGAGAAAAATGTTCTCATCTTGTGCATCTATGCCCCTTTTAATACACCCCATGATCATATTTGCCTTGGCAGCTGCTGCCTGACACTGGCTGCTACAATTAAGATTACTGTCCATTAAGATTCCCAAGTCCTTCTCCAGTCACTTTAACCCAGTGTTTTCCCATTTAACAAGTGATCATGTAATGGATTTTTCCTCATGTGCAGAACCTTGCATTTATCTGTGTTAAACCTCATCTGCTACTTCTCTGCCCAGGCCTTCAACTTATCCAGATCCCTCTGTAATACAATTTATCCTCTATTGTGTTTACTTTACAGAGCTTAGTATCATCTGCAAAGATCTATATTCTACTCTGCAATACTTCTGTAAGGTCATTAATGACTATACTAAAGAGAATAGGGCCCAATACTGACTCCTGTGGTACCTCACTAGTTAAGGGGATCCAGTCCGAGTATGTACCATTCATCACCACCCTTTGTTTTCTATCACTGAGCCAGTTACTTACCCACTTACAAACATTTTTCCCCAGTCCAAACATTCTCATTTTATTTACCAACCTTTTATGTGTCACAGTATCAGATGCAGTATGTGCAATTTAGATCAGCTTTTTGGTAGTAGTATAAATTAACATAGACACGCTACTAAAGAAAGGCAGTAGAATGATGAGAAGGAGTAGACCAGCTGGCTTCATGGCCACCCGGTAACTGAGCACATGGAGTATGGACAAAAGAAAATCTATACATTAAAGATATCTTGGTCAAAACTCAAGTTTTCCATAACTCACTCATGATGAGGTTATGACCAGGGAACTTAGCCACTTCTCCTGTATCAAATGCTAATATTTTCAGCCTTAGGACAACACTAAATTGAATATTGGCGTAAATTATGAATCTTTCATAGTCAGGTTTAGCATGTCTCATAATTTCTGGCTAGGAGACTCCTATTTGGAGTTATGACACATGCAGGGATTATGGCCTCTTTAGCATTCCCTGCTATTTGCCTATGTGACCTAAGCAGGAGAAGGAGCTGAGGTGGTTTTGTTGTCCCTTTAAAAAAGTTTGGGTTAGTCAGACTAAAGAGCCCAGAACCAGGAAATAGAACCAATCAGTTAAGGTCTGTTATTCTTCATTTTATCCATTTTACTTTTGAACTGTTTTGCATGCTTTTTGTATGTCTTTTGTTCTACATTTTTGTTACTAATCACTACTTTTATATTAAAGCCTAAACTTTGATAGTTTTGCCTTGTTGCCTTAAAGAACCTGAACATCTCCATAGAATACAAGTGTTTGTTGGTGCATTCACTAAAACAGATATATCAGGAGTTCTTCAGTTCCTCTTTAACCATTACATTAAATATTGCTTTAACAATATTGCAAAACTCTATGCCTAGTAACTAGGACAAAATACTATATGAAAATGAAACTTTGGCATACGTTGCACCCCTACAAAACAATGGGATACTTGTGTAAAAACATTTTCTATATCCATGTGAGATTACTTTGGATGTTGATGTGTTGTGATGTGATGTGCTGATGGTTGTACAAGATGTATCAGCTGCCCTGCTAATTGGGGTGCTGTTATGTAGTACTGACTGTGGGGGCACTGCTTTTTCTGCACTGTATGGTGTATTATTTTTGTAGTGTTTGGAGGTGGCACTGTATGTTATTTTCATAACTGTATGTAAGTGTTATGTAAGAGAAGTTCACACGGCGTATTGCATATACAAAATCCGTGCTTCATTGAACTAGATTACCTGCCATTTTCCCCGACTTCTTCTCTGCGCTTACGCACCAGGGAAAATAAAAGTCTATGGGAGCCGACCCAGATCGTTTTAGACGTACATACTGACCAGCGCATACTCCTTAAACACCCGGCGTTTTGTGGCGCGTGTACAGTACGCACCTCAATATGCCATGTGAACATGCCTATACTTGCTGTTCACATTAGGCACTCTATGTTATGGTTATTTGAGTATTGTATAACACTTTTGAAGAAAATAGGGTGAGCAAAAAAAGGTTCTGCTCAAGCACCATCCATTGTAGGACCAGCCCCTTTGAAGATGCAGAAGTAGAATTTGAACATCACTCCGAAAAAAAATAGGCGACTGCATATCCTTCATATGGCTAACTTTAATGGCTTCTCAACTAGTGCAAAAAGCTACAGAGCTAAAAAGCTGAAAAATTGTCAATAACTTAGGTAAACAAAGCTTCTGTGCTAGAATAAGACACTATGGTCACTGTAGATTGTAAGCCCTCATGGGCAGGACCCTCTCCCCCTCTGTGCCAGTTGTAGGTCATTCATTGTTATCATTGTACTTGTTTGACATATGTTATGTATGTAACCCCCCTTTTTGAATGTACAGTGCCCTGGAATCAATGGCACTTTAAAATAAATAATAGTAATAATAATAATAATATGGTCGGACTGACTGATGGCAACTTGGAGCAATCAGATAAGACAGAGCTGGGAGAGGTGATCAGTAACCAGAGAAATTTGTGTACATTAGCAGTAGATAAAGTCTTCTTTATCTTCTGAACAAAGCAAACTCTAAACAGCAATGTATTTGGTTATCATCTTCATTTACCTTTCCCTAGATGTTGTGGTGAGAAAACCCCTTTACGGTCTGGGGGGCTCCTTGAACTCATGAGTTCAGCAATTGCCCAGTTTTGTCCTTCTTAAATCCTTTAATCAAGGCCCTGTCAACCATGTAAGAAGATATGAGTATTATAAGTGACAAATGCTAGTTGGAGGTCATTCCTACAATTTTTTTATTACAGCACGGAAGCTTCAGGTTACTTCTCTGTTGGTAGAAGAAGGGCAATAGCTAGGGGGGACGTGTGTCCCATGACTGAATTCCAGATGGGAGGCCAACAAGCCATGCTTCCATAGTCAGGGTAGTTACATAAAGGGCTAGTGAATCTTTGCACTGGGTGACGAGATGTCTAGCTATGACTCTGGGTAGAAGATCACATAACGTGGGGGAATTCTAATACTCATTGCCCCTTTCATCATGTCCAGCCAACTGCTTATACTTTATCCACTTTTTAATGTCTTTAGTGTTGTCAATTTCCGAATTCTCGGATCTGAATCGTGGTTTGCCTCGTGTTTGGAGGCCCGGACATATCATAACAGAGTAAGCTGAGATGAATTAATTGGTTCATCTGGTCATGCGTAAAATTAGAAACCATGGTCCTGGAAGTGGCATCTCCGAGCATTGTGCTTCTGCACCGACGATAAATCTTGGCGGGGTTACATGGCGATTTATCATGTAACTTGAGGTCAAGGCTTAAATGGAGCTTAAAAGGCCGTAGCCAAAGTCTAATATTTCATAGAGAAGAATAGTGTTGAACTTGATGGCAAATTCAGGGTGGTCTGGCACAACTCCCCCCCCCCCCCCTTGGCTTTTTAAAGACAGATTGCATGCAGATAGTGTTACAGAAGATGCAGTAAAATTAGAATTCTTAACTAAACAGTTGCACTGAACGCGGCCGGATGCATTTATTATATTTATACTACACGTTGGCCTCTTGTTTACATCAGGGTAAGGTATTCTGTCATGAACAAGAAGACTCATCCTTTCCATTTCATGGTTTTATGGGGGTTAGATTTGTGCAATATCTAGAGCCACATTCCTATAATTTGACTTCCATGAGATGTGCAGACACTCATCTCACAACCATGTCTTGCCAGAGGCAACCTTAAACCCTCTTTCCCCTAAGGCAGTTTATCTATACTTCTAAAATGTAACTTTTATTTACCAATTTCCTAAAAGTTCTATCCTAACTTATCCTAATAAAGTTAAAAAAAAATATAAAAAATCCCCAAAAACTATTTCTATGAGTAAATCACTGTATCCTTTTCAGGTATCCTAACACAGCCACTGGTGATCAAGGTTTGGCAACAGAATCTACTTTTATTTTATGTAATGTTCAATGCAGTACCTGTTGTTTTTGATGTTCTTTTTAATGATGCCATTGACCGTGCTATAGAATGAAATATCACCGTGTCAATAAAGCTCCAATTAAAAAATATAACTTTATTTTATGTTTAAAAGTATCTCAAAACTACAGGTCCCACAAAGAGACCAACCGTATCCAGGCCACTATTTTTAGATAGCGGACACCACTCAGGGAGACCAGATTACAACAAAAGGCGGTACAAATATAAGGAAAACGGACTAACAGTTTGTTGTCCTGACCTCTCTTCTCAGACGTCCAACGGATCCATAATTGTGGGTGTACTGGGCATCCTTACTATCCCTCATGTGCTCACTCTACACTGATCCCTCATAACACGCAGAGTTTCACCCCGAAAGGGCGGCCCCACAGGATGCTAGTTCTATTTCACCTCTGCGGCCTGTCCCTGAAGAAAAACCAAAAGAGCAACAAAAATTAATGAATACAAACCACAGGAATGAAGTCTAATGGTAGGTAATAATCACCCCTAAGTAGCGTGATAGAACAATTACAGAGGTTAATCAGAGGACATGATTTAAAGGGGTTGTCTCACTCCATTGATTCATGTTACCACAGTCCTGTTTTCTTGGTTTGAATTCAGGGGCATGTTTACTGGCTTCTACTAGGCTGCAGTAGAAGCCAGGTCAGTAGCTATAGCGACCAGCACTGACAGCCTATTAGGAGAGATCAAACAGTTTCTGTAGCTAATAGTGACCTGAGGAGCTACGCAGCCCCTACAAAGGGGATATCTAGGGAAAAGGAGGGCACTGTTAATGGACACATATTGCAAAGTGACTTGTTTTTGCAAGATCTTTAACATTAAAAGCAGCAATCCTTGTAGTGAGACAACCACTTTAATCCTAGTTGTCATCAAAAACAACAAATTGCCGACACTAAACTCCCTATGTAGATGTGTCTAAGGAGGTTAAATCTGATATGACTGATATAAGATGCCAGTCACCTTATATAGGTCATATGAGATCAGGCTTTTACAGTCTTTTACGGACAATTTTGAGTAACTTTTTTAATTGTTTTATTTGTAAAATGGTAAAAGAGTTTTAATATATTTTATTCTATTTCTTAATTTTTGATTTTTTTTTTTTGTAATTTGTACACTTATACCTGTAGTCCCCATAGAGTATGGACCACTAGGCAACTCGATCGGTTGTACACCCTCCTACGTTATTTAAGTAATGCAAAGGGTTGTACCAAGATGGCGCTGCTATTACTTCCTGCCTAAGATTAGAAGTAACAGAAGCACTAACATGGTAGCTAAGAAAGCCTACGTTAGGATTACAGTTGCCATGGCAACCACTCTGCAACCCACGATCTCGTTGTAGGGGAGCCGATTTAAGGGAGGAATGGTACCCATTTAGATGCTGTGCCCGTGATCACAAAGGGGTCTAAAGGGTTAAACAGCAGAGATAACAGCTGGCTCCTATCCCTGCTGTTATTAGCTGGAACCCATTACCTATGGAACAGACTCAGCAAGTGAGCTCACTCCATAGCTCTTTGCCAGCATTATAACTTACTCACACTTCATATGTGGGTAAGGGTTTAATGGCCAAGATGAGAACCAATAGCTTTTGACACTATCTTGGTGTCTTCATCAAACAGTACCCATTAAAATAACTGACCCATTACCGATATTCGATGTATATTGTCATCATAATGTTGTGAGTATGGAGTGGGCTCACCAGCACTTAATTCGAGTCAGAACCTGCAACTAGCTGCCAGGATTGAAAATAACTTCAATGCTGGTCATTCGACCATTGGCCTTCAAGTTAACTACTGGTAAAAAAATAGTAAAACATCAAAGACCCTTCAAATTTGGTACCACCAGAACTTTACTGACCTCCAGGATAAATGTAACATGTGCTTTACAGCACAAAGTGAACTCCAAGTGAGCAACCTTTCACCCGTCCCCTAAAAAAACAGTTTGGGTTTTTTATTGTTCCATTCCATATACTGTATTTTTTTTCATTGTTAGTACATTATATGGTATGGCAAAGGGTGCGATTAAAAATGACATCTTGTCCTGCAAAAAACAACCTGGATACAGCTATGTAGATGAAAAACTAAAAAAAAGTTATGGCTCAAGGAAGGTGGGGAAGAAAAAAATAACACAACGTAAACAAAAAAGCCTGCAGCGGGAAGGGATTAAAAGACATAGAAATGATGGGTCCTTCAAAAGATTATTAGAGCTTATGGAAAATGAACCCCGCTTTACTGTCTTTACAATTTTCTTATATAGTATTAATGCAATTAGTATGGGTGGAACTTTAGGAAGTCTAAAAATTAATGTTAGGACCATTGAATCCAGAGGTGAACACAGGCAGCAAAGGACCCCTGTGGAAGAGCAGTATATAGGCTTCTTGTGCTACTATAACTCATCATGAGGAACCGTTTTTTTTATTTCTCATCAATCCTTCCATAATTTTGAGGAGGCTTGGAGTGGCCCAAAGGGGAACAAGCGATGCCCCGATGGCCCATATGCAATGGAGACCTGGAGTTGCTTTTCAACTGCTTATACGTCCTTGGAAGAAGCAGAAAGGCAGAGCGAAGTAGGCAAAAAGTGAGAGGTAGAATATAAGAAGCATTTACTTTCAGGGTGGGCCAAAGAATCAACTCCACTGGTGGGCCCCAAGGATCAACTCCACTGGTGGACCCCAAGAATCAACTCCACTGCTGGGCCCCAAGAATCAACTCCACTGGTGGGCCCCAAGGATCAACTCCACTGGTGGACCCCAAGACTCAACACCAATAGTGGGCCCCAGAATCAGCTCTACCAGTGGAGCTGATTCATGGGGCCTTCCAGTGGAGTTGATTCTTGTAGCCCACAAGTGAAGTTGATTCTTGGGGCAAAGTATAGAACAACCACTCACATACCCTCCATGCATGAGGGGGTTGGTTTCTGGTACTACAATTGCATATAAATAAAGCGGTGCACCACATGTATCTGTATTTATAGCACCCTTCTACATCACCTTATTTATATGCAATTGTAGCACCAGCAACCACCTCCTCATGCATGGGGGGTATGTGACTGGTTGTTTTATTGGTATTTTTGCATATTGTGGCAATCTCCCCAGGGCTTTAAACTGTGGCTTTTCTGCATGCTCGTATGAACGGGTATTAAGTTAATGGGGCAGTTTTTTTATCATTTTTTGTTCCCCTAGTGATGGAGTGTGTGAGCTGTTGCTCAGCAATTAGCTGCACCTGTTTATTTTTCCCAGGTAGCATATGGGCCAGAATTGCCTCTTTACTAGGTTCAGTCTAGTCCAGCCATCGAGCTGTGAATATTGCCTTTGTAGTGGTTTTTGAGTAAGTAATGTCACATTTTTTGTATGTTTTTTTAAGTACATAGCCCCCCCAAAAGAAAAAAAAAGTAGCCAGGTGGTAAATAGGTCAGCACAATAAGTAGGTAAATATATAGGTCCTCTACTAGGTATGTAGGTACACAGGACCCCTCAGTAGGTAGGTAAATAGGTTGCTTCAGTAGATAGATATATATGTTATCCCAGTAAATAGGTAGGTATATAGGTCCCATTGTAGGTACATACTGTAGGTATATAGGGCTCCCAGTGATATGTTAGGTATATAGGGTACCCCAGTAGGTGGGTACATGTAAAGGTAGGTGGAAAGGGCACATGGTAGGTTCATAGGTATATTGTTCCCCCAGTAAATTGGTATATAGGGTCTCTCAGTATGAAGGTAGGTATATAGGTTCCCCAAGTAAGTTGGTAGTTATATAGGGCCCGCCATTGTGTACGTAGATACAGTGCCACAAAATGTAAAAACATTGTGCAACTTTTATGTTTTATGTTTTTTTTTTTTTGCTTGTCCTTATTGCTGTCACATTGTTTCATTTTTTTTCATGGGAATAAAGGCTCTGCTCACAATGGCCTCAGGGTCTGTTTCATCTGGTTCCTCTTGCTCTGTAATGGCTGGCATACAGCTGTCTACTACACTGTGCTTTCCTCTATTATTTTTGATTCTGCTACACTTTTCTTTCCTCTATTATTTTTTATTCTGCTGCATTATTCTTTCCATTTCCTTTTCGAGTTGAGATTTATTGCACAGTGGATCCATCTTGGCTCCTGTAATAATGGAAGCCATGACGTTAGTGTGAAAAGAGCCTAAGGCTGTGTTTCCACAGTGTCGATTTTGCTTGCATTTTTGCTCCTAAATCTGGGTTTGGCTCAAAAAAGGGGAGGAGTATAAGTCATTATTTAATATCGATCTCCCTGTTGACTTCAATATTGTTTTTGGCTTTAAAATGCGAAAACTGCGCCAAAACCGCACTGTGTGGACGAAACATAATAATATGTATCATCTGTGCCAAAGGACATGAAAAAACGTGAGGCTGCTGATTACATCCACCCAATAGGTTATAAATGCTTATTTAATGCTATGTCTATTTTCTTGTCTTGATACAGATCACAAATAACTATAGTAACCGATTCCAACAATATCAAGATGTATCCTGATACACTCAATAAGTACTTAAAGGGATTGTCCACATTAATAATGGGGCAGATATCACGTTAACCATTGCAGTGTCATAGATGTCGTATTCCTCCATCAGATTGTGACCTTAGAGCTGATGAACCCTAAAGCCTGGAGTTTTGCATTCCTGGCAGTGCCACCAATGGAGAACTAGTTTAGGAAGAGGCTCCAGATGACCAGTGATCAAAACCTTAGTCCACAACAGCAGAAGTGAATACCTGATGAAGTGTGTTAGGCACCCGAAACGCGTTGTTTTTATGTTTTAACTCCTTGCATTACTATTCTGAAGAATAAAAAGACACCAAAGTGCTCTTTATAGAGTGTGTGATTCATCTTTAATGTTTGGTGAGATAGCGCCTATAGCCTTTGTAGTACACAGTTTTAGTATTGTAAAGGCCGGGATATTGGATCCTCTGGACCGCCGCAAGCGATGGTGTAAGCCACGCCAGGGAGCGGAATCTAAGTAGGTCCCGGTTTTCACCAGAGCCCGCCGCAAAGCGGGATGGACTTGCTGCGGTGGGAGTCCACCAGGTCGCTACCCCTGACGTGACTTGCTTGCGGTGGCAGCCGAGGTGTAGCGTGGTACAGAATCGTGAGACGTAGGCGTAGTCGGGGACAGGTGGCAAGGTCAGGCCAGGCGGCAAAGGTTCAGAGTCGATAAACTTAGGCAGAGGTCAGAATACACGGCAAGGCAGTAAACACACAGAAACACTTTCTCTAGGGCACGGAGGCAACAAAGATCCAGCAGGGAAGTGACGTGGACACATACACTATATAGGGTCAGCGCCCGGCAATTATCCAATTACTGGCGCGCTGTCCCTTTAAATTTACATGAACGAGCGCACGCGCACTAGGGGGCGTGCATGCGCATTCCGGCCAGTAGGGGAAGAGCGTCGGACAGGATCGTGGTCAGGTGAGTGGATGGGATGGGTACGCCCGCAGCAGAATCAGCGGCGCCACCCGTCCCCGCCGGGCGCCTAGAGAGGGAAACAAGGGAGTGCCCGCGACCCGCGCATCGGGACACGGCGCCACCGTTACAAGCATCTGCTGTTTTCCTTCTTCCAACAGCAGAACAGGTAAAAGAAGGAATGATACAATATACAGAATTAATAACTAAAACAAGAATACACAAAAAGAAAGAATCAAAATAAGAAACTTAATAAGAAAATTATTATATTACACACAAAAGCAAAATTAGTATGACGCGATGTGTGACAGAGGTAAGAACAGACATCCTCAGGCAAAAAACTTTTTAAAGAACATATAAAATACAGGACAGAAAGGATACAAAAAACGAATACAGGCAGTCCCCGACTTACACCGTTCTGACTTACATCGTCCCCTAGTTACAAATGGAGACTTATGGGGCACACGCTTGTAGCTCCATGTTCCACAGCAGATAGTAGCTGTGGAGCGACAAGTTCCAGCATGCCACAGCAACACATGAGGTGAACTCTTCTTAAAGGGGCACAGACAGCAAAACAAATGTAAAACCCTTCCCTGCATTATCCAAAATGGAAAAAAAAAACTTTTGTGCTGAGTTACATTTAATAAATAGACCTGCTCCGACTTATATACAAATTCAACTTAAGAACAAACTAACAGGCCCTATCCCGTTCATAATCCAGGGACTGCCTGTACAACAAAAGAACAAGCTGGTGGGTATCCCACAAAATAAAAGTGACTATATTAAGTTTGTAATAATACGTAAATGATCGAATAATGACGTTACTCTGCTCGTATGGGCACCAAAAATGTAAAAAAAGTAAAAAACTGAAAGGTAACCAAAATGAACTAAATAAATATTGCAAATATACATGGGGCCAATACAGCAAAGAAGCAAATGGCAAAATCTCAGAATGCATCACCATGTAGTATATACTGAGTACACCCACCAGCAGACACCTAGCGCGTGTTTTTTCTAGGAGAACGGCTTCTTCTGGGAGACAGAATTGATAGTAAATAATAAAAGTAGAACAACTCTCCTTAAAGGAGTTTTCTCGCTAAGCTGTTTCACTGATTCACAAGCAGTTTTACACTCACTTTGTCTCCTCAGGCTGTGGGTGGTTCTGTGGTAGTGATTAGCATATTTAGCTTCTCTGTAACTAGCTGAGCTGTTACACTACTGACAAGTGTAGGAGATATCTTGCTTAAACAAAATGTAAAAGTGCTATGAGGATTGAAAACAATTGCTTTATCTGTAAACGGAAGCTAATCATGTTAGAGATAATGAGTTGGATCTCCATTTGGTGAGGTCAGGACTAGGACAAAGTATTCTGGTACTCTAAGCAAAGGTATATTGCGCCCCGTTCCCTCTTCAAATGGAAAGTTCAGCTCACTTCATACCTTCTTGCGCCTCCTTCTTGTCTGGGATGATGCGGTGCCCTAAGCGGTCACCTAGCGTCACATACCCATCATCCCAGCCCTGGGTGATGTTACTCCCTGCTCTAAGCTCTCTGCTCTAACCAGATAACAGAGTTTTGTCCAGAGAGCCATAGAAACCTGTGTGCATGCAGAGCACATAAAATATATCGTATCTCATGAATAAAGTAAAATCAACAAAGCAATGTACTGTATTAGGATAAAGTCTTCAATTTCCTGTCCCTTTATGTTGAAAGCTAATCTTTCTAGTGAGAAAACCTCTTTAATAAGAAGAAGAATAGAGAAACCCATAATAATAATAATAATAATAATAATAATAATAATAACAGTAAATTGACATTCATCACATTTTCCCATCAGTACGGCCATAGAAACGTATTAAACAATGGTTTTTGTCCATTCTGACACAAGATATGAAATTAAACATATACTACACACAGAATGCCGTTTTTCCACCAGACGGGCACCTTGGTTGCTCACTGTTAAATGTCATTTTGATGTTGATAAACCTATTTTGCCCCCACAGGAACAAGATAAGACTGTAGAATGGGCAAAATAGGTTTATCAACATCAAAATGACATTTAACAGTGAGCAACCAACTAGTATTAACAACGAGTTCACAAACATGCTCTTTCAGGAACAACATGCCCTTATTACTTTACAGCAACTTAGAGAGGAAGGCATACAATTGATTCTCCCACTGACATATGCCAACATAAAGTACAACATACTACGTCTAACCCTAGCTTTTACCCTTTAAAGTCTAGGGTTCCTGTACTTGAAATTTTCAACAGACTATGGAGAGGGACCTAGTAGCTTTACATAAAAAAATACTTTGGAAAGAAAGTCTAAAAAAAACAAATATTGAAACAATCTAACATGGTGCCAAACTAGAGCCCTAAAGGAACTTCAAACACAACAACATTTAACCATTAAGAAAGCGGATAAGGGGATGGGGGGGGGCATGGTAATCATGGATACCAACTTATACATAATGCAGGTAAATCAAATATTAAGTGATACTACCACTTACCGCAAGTTAAAAGAAGATCCCACCCAATATCTACAAAAAAACCTAGAGAAAGTTTTGGAGGAGGGGGTTAAATTAGGGGCCATCACGGAAAAGCAAAAAATATACCTTTTGGGAAATAATCCCGTCATACCCATTTTTTATGGTGCCCCCAAGATCCACAAAGACACCTTCCCCCCAGGTTTGAGACCTATTATAGCCAGTAATAACTCCTTGGAGGAAAGGTTAAGTGTTTTTGTTGACAAATACTTGCAACCTTTAGTTCAGAAAACACCTAGCTATATTAAGGACACTACATCCGTTCTTAAAACTATGACTAACATCAAATGGAAGGAATGTTATACCTGGGTCACCTTAGATGTGGCTAGTTTATATTCTAGCATACCACACCATATAGCATTGGAGGCCACTGCCCATTTTCTTAAACACAAAAGTACATACCCTGAAGGTACACAGGAGTTTATTCTATCTTCCATTGAATACCTTCTACAAAGCAACTATTTCAAATTTCAAGATGTCTTCTATCTCCAACTAGTGGGAGCCCCCATGGGTGCCACCTTCTCCCCCACTCTGGCTAACATTGTAATGGCATGGTGGGAAGAACAGGTCATTTACCATCATTGTAATCCGTTCCTGGAAGGCATCGTGTGGTATGGGCGCTACATCGACGACCTCCTGATTATCTGGGGTCGCAATGTAGCGCTCATACAGCCTTTCATTGATTACATCAATTCTAATTCCTACAACTTGCGTTTCACAGGTTCCTGGCATAAACAAGGCATTCCTTTCCTAGATATTTTCTTGGAGGGTCATACACAAACTGGCAAGGTTATTACCACCCTTTATAGAAAATCCAGTTCGGGCAACTCAATTTTAAAAGCCAACAGCTGTCATTCCCGCAACACCATCAATGCCATACCCTATGGTGAATATTTAAGGGCCAAGAGAATTTGGACTACAGAAGAGGCTTATGCCTCGAGTGAAAAAATTATAGATCAAAGGCTTTTAACCAGGGGTTACCGCAAGCAAGATTTAGACAAAACTAAGAAGAAAATTCGGGATAAAACCCAGTCGCAACTTTTACAAAATACAACCAAACAGAGGTTTACTAACATCTCCAAAAAAACAGTGTTTAGCACCAAATATAGCAGAAATTTTGGAGAGATTAAGTCTATCTTTCTCAAAAATGTCAACATATTGCGTCAAGACACCACATTGTCCAACATCATTGACAATGGGGTAGTCTGTGTCCCCCCAAAAAAATACAACCATTGGTAACATCATCTCTCCTAGTGCTCTTAAACACTCCAGTTCTTTAAAAACTTGGTTATCTTAAATGAGTTTTTTTAAATGTGGAGGCACCTGCTGTAATGTCTGCAAACTGAGTACTAAGAACACCACCTTTAGCAGTGCAGATCACACTACAAATTTCCCAATTAAGAAATTTTTAAATTGCAACAGCCATCATGCTGTGTACATCATAGAATGTGCTATGTGTAATAAAAAATATGTTGGAAGCACCATTAGAAAAATAAAAACTCGCATATCAGAGCACATAGCGAGAATCAATAAACGACAGGGACATATGTCGGGCGTTGCCAAACACTTTATTGAACACCATGAGGGAAATATAGCAAGTTTCAAATTTTATGGTATTGAATTAGTAGAACAACCCCATCGAGGAGGAGACTGGTTAAAAAAAGTCAGACTTAGAGAGGCTTATTGGATCTTAAATTTAGGTACCAGAGCACCAGCAGGTTTATTTCAAAACTGATTTATTATATATTTATCAACTGCTATAACCCCTTCACGACCTTGGACGTATGCATACGTCCTGAGGATCGCGCGAACTCTAAAGCAGAGTTCGCGCGATCGGCGCGGGGTGTCAGCTGTAGATTACAGCTGACATCCTGCAGCGTCGGCCCCGACCCCGGATCGCTCGGGGGGGGGGGGGGGGGGCGGTTAATCCCTTAATTATCGCGACGATCGGGTCGCAATAACTAAGAGAGACGCAGGAGGAGATCGCTCCTCCTGCGTCTCTGTCGCCGGCAGCAGCGCACGGATCGGGCGATCCGTGCAGCTCCTGCCCTCTGACAGACAGCACGGAGGGCAGAGAATGCCTTCCGGGTTGTCTGTGACGTCACGATGCCGGGCCATGCCCACAGGGCACGGCCGGGCATCGTGACTGACAGTTGTCATAGGAACCAGTGCACAGCAACAAGCTGTGCATTGATTCCTATTGAATGAGAGATCTAAAGATCTCTCATTCAAATCCCCTATGGGGGAAAGTAAAAAAAAAAGTGAAAAAGTAAAAAAAAAGTAAAAAACATGTAAAACACAAACACGAAAATAAAATAAAAACACGTACACCGCCCTTTTCCCCTTCACAAACGCCAATCGCCCCAAAAAAGATCAAAAATAAATAAAGTACCCGTATTTGGTATTGCCGCCTGCGTAACGCCCTGCCCGATACATCTGTCATGTTAATTTACACGTACGGTAAACGTCGTAAAAACAAAACAAAAAAAACAATCACAGAATTAAGATTTTTGTTCATCCCGCAGCACATAAAATGAAATAAAAGTGATCAAAAACCCCTATAAACGTCAACGTTGTACCAAATAAAACATCAGTTCATCCCGCAAAAAAAAAGTCCTAACACAGATACGGAAAAATAAAAAAAAACGTATGGCTCTCAGAAGACAGCGATGCATAAATATTTTTTTACACACTAAAAACACTTTTTTTTTTTTTTTTTAAAGTGCTTCAACATAAAAAAAACTATATAAATTGGGTATCGCCATAATCGTATCGACCCACAGAGTAAAGCTAACTTATTACGGATACTGCACAGTGAGCGCTGTTAAAAATAAAATTAAAAAACACTACTAGGATTGCAGTATTTTCTTCACCCTGCCTTCCAAAAAACGGATTTAAAACTGATCAAAAAGTCTTGTCCCCCCAAAAATGAAATTAATAAAAACATCAACTCATCCCGCAAACAACAAGCCTGTATACAGCTCCATACACAGAAAAATAAAAAAGTTATGCTCTCAGACTATGGAGATGCAAAAATGTGTTTTCCTGTTTGAATAAAAGTGTTTTTATTGTATAAAAGCAGTAAAAAATAAAAAAAATATACAAATTGGGTATTGCTGTAATTGTATCGACCTTCTGAGTAAAGCTACCATGTCATATATACCGTACAGTGACCGCTATAAAAAATAAAAATAAAAAACACTACCAAGATTGCTGTATTTTATTCAAAACATCTCACAAAAACCTTAATAAAAAGTGAACAAAGTATTTTATGCACCCCATAATGGTACCAATAAAAGCATCAATTCACCCCGCAAGAAACAAGGCCCTACACAGCTCTGCACACAGCAAAATAAAAAAGTTATGACTGTCAGAATAGGACAACATAAAAACACAATTTTTTATAGACCTATTTCTATTGTGTAAAAGTAATAAAGCTATATAACATTTATACCATTGCAATTGTACTGACCCCCATAGTAAAGTTATCACATCATTTACAGTGCACGGCGAACGCTGTAAAATTAAAGCCCAAAAAACAATGGTGGAACTGGGTTTACCCCCCCCCCCCCCATTTTCATGGCCCAATGCTAAAAAAAATGATGAAACACCAGTGCACCCAAAATGCACAATACACCCCTAGATGAGATCTCTGAGGGGTGTTGAATCTAAAATGGGGCGACTTCTGGAAGGTTTCACCTGTTCTGGTACTTTGGGGGCTTTGCAAATGCGACATGGCCCCACCAAAATCTACGTTCCAAAAGCCAAATAGCGCTCCCTCACTTGTACGCCCTGCCATGCACCCAAACAGCAGTTTACACCCACATGTAGGGTATTGCCGAACTTGGAAGAAATTGCTTAACAAAGTTTTGGGGTTGTTTTTTCCAGGATTCCTCGTAAATATGAAACATTTTAAGCTAAAATTGCATATTATTGGAAATTTTTCGCAGCCTAATGCTAAAAAAAAATTTGTGAATCACCTGTGCCGTCGATATACTCACTACACACCTGTATATATACCTTAAGGGGTGTAGTTTCCAATATGGGGTCTTTTTAGGGGTGTTTATTAAGTTTTAGCACCTTAGGGCCTCTTCAAACCTGAAATGGCGCCTAAATAAAATTGCATTGAAAATGAGACCCCAGAGTCCAGTAGGTGCTCCTCCTATTCTGGGGCTTATGGGTGAGCCAAATAATGCACTAGGGCCACATATGGGATATTTCTAAAAACGGCAGACCTGGGGGAAATGATATTACATTGCATTTACCTGGTCACATTTACCGTATTCCAGTGAATAATGGATAAATATTGAAAATCTGCAAAAATAGTGAAATTTCAAAATTTCACCCCACTTTGCTTTAATTTTCTGTGAAATACCTAAAGGGTTAACAAAACTTTCTAAACACTGTTGTAAATACGTTAATGGGTCTAGTTTCTTAGAAGGCATCATTTATGGGGGTATCTAACATGCAGGCCCCTCAAAGCCACGTCAGAACTGGACTGGTCCCTAAAAAAATGTATATTGCAAATTTTCTTGAAAATGTGAGAAATTACTACTAAATTTCTAAGCCCTCTAATGTCATAAAAAAAAATAGGACATTTAAAAAATGATGCCAACCTATAGTGGACATATGGTAGATGCTAGTTATAAACTATTTTGTGGTGAATAATTATCTGTCTTGTACGCAGAAATTTTGGAACTTTCAAAATCACAGATTTTTCAAATTTTTCATGAAATTTTGTTATTTTTCACAAAAAAAACAAGGCTTGTATTGATAACATTTTCTTACTAACTTAAAGCACAATGTGTCACGAGAAAACAATCTCAGAATCACATGGATAGGTAAACGTGTCAATAAGTTATTCTCACATAAAGTGACTCATGTCAGATTTCAAAAATAGGGCTGTGTCAGGAAGGCCAAAACTAGCTGGGTCCTTAAGGGGTTAACTGCTGGTCATACGTGATTCTTCCAACCAACATTGCCTCCCCCTGTCTGTCTTTATAGTCATGTGTCAATATTCACTCACTGCGATTGGTGTACAATTTGTTTTAAATGTAATGTGTCTTTTTTAGTGAGTAGCAGTGAACAAGTTCATTTCCTGCCCGAAACGTGTCTGCTGTTGCAGCATGAACTTTTTTCATGTCGTCTTTGCTGATTTTATTATGATTTAATAAAGCGGATGTTTTTACCTTCTATTGCACTCGGCTGGAGTGCTTCCATCATTGCGAGCTTCTGCTTAGCTGCATCGGCGCGCCGGATTCATTACTTGCATGTTACTGCCCAGCCAGCGGAGAGCCCAGTCTAGCAGAGGGAATGCTACAGAGGGGAAGCCCGTGGACAAACTATATCGGCAGTAGGTGAGCTACACTTTTCTTTTTCTACCGAGATAGTGGGTAACCTAGAAAAAATTTGTATACTAGATGTAGATTAAATCTTCTTTATCTCCTGAACAAAGCAAAATCAAAACAGCAATGTATTTGGTAACAGTCTTCATTTACTTTTTCCTACATGTTAAAAGCTAATCATTGTGGTGAAAAAAAAAACCTTTAAGGACCATTAGTCTGAAATGTGTAAGCTGTAGACAGGTTCCCTAATGTGAATGGCGCAATGTGAACACTGTGTTTGGAATTTTTATCTATGGCAGAAGAAGGCTCAGTGGGGCAGTGATCTCCAGTCATAGCGGCTTCCCATTCTACTGGTTCAAGGTCAATGACCCAACAAGATTGGATGCTATCTGCGCCCTGGCTTCCCCGCACTAATAGTTTTCATGTGCATGCTCGCATCAAAGTTCCCACCTCCTATTTTCCGATGACAATCAAAGGAAAGGGAGAAGAACCTCAATTTGTGATGGCAACTCCGAAACAGAACTTATTGCCCCTATGATCCGAAGATCTGTAGCTTGAAGACTGGACTTTTCAACCATCTTAGATCACATAAGTAATGTTGACAGGCATCATTCTTGCTCCAGAAGACCACCAATGATGAGACATGGTTTTAGATCTCCTTAAACTATTAGACTCTTATACAATTAAGGTGAGACTTGAAGGGATTGTCAATGATTAACAGAATATGGTTGTGTTCTTCCTTAAAGGGGTTTTGTCACGATAAAATGTTGACGTGGGATCCTCTAAAATGGGTATTTAATCACTTTTCTAAATACAGGCAGCCCCCAACTTACATCGTTCTGACTTACATACATCTCCTAGTTACAAACGGAGACTTATGGGGCGTGGCTAACATTCAACACTGAGTCACACCCCATGATAACCATGTGCCAGCATGCCACAGCTGCACATGAGATACAGAAAGTTAGGTGAAATCTTCTAAAAAAAAAAGGGTACAGACAGCAAAACAAATGTAAAAACCATTCCCAGCACTATCCAAAACTAAAAAAAAAATGTTTTTGCTGGAATTACATTTAATAAATATACCTGTTCCGACTTACATACAATTTCAACTTAAGAACAAACCTACAGTCCCTATCCCGTTTGTAAACCGGGGACCGCATGTATATGTCATTAAAAAAAGTGAAACCTCTGAGAGCTACAGCCTGACTAAGATGCCCTTAATTTCCTGACAGTTTATATTAGACAGGACCAGGAGCTGACAGGACCTGATCTGGCTGCGCTTGCGTTGTTTGCACTTCTTATCTGATGGCAGGGAACATGTACAAGCTTTGAAGGAACTGGGGAGAAAAGATCTTGCGTCTTTTGTATAAAGAATCCACTGGTTGTAATGTAATTATCTGAGTAAACATGCAGATGCTCCCTGCACAGCCCTCCTCTCCCCCCCTGCAGAAGGTTGTGAACAAATGAAAGAGCTTATCTTCTCTCCTGAGCAGGTAAGAGGGAGAAACTTGTGCACAATAAAGTTATCCCCTGTGGATTAGCTTATAATAACATGTTTGCTAAAGTACAGAGACTGACTATCATATCAGGAACGTGCATGGGAGGTGGAGTGATGACATCACAGAGGAGGTACTTGTTTTTTTAAACACAGAAACACAATGCCCCTTTTTCGAGCCTCAAGAGGGGAGTATCAGCCTGTTAGGTGAGGAACTCACTTCTTGGCAAAACCCCTTTAAGCAGTGCAACCCTGTCCATTGCATTTCAGCTTCACTGAAGTGAATAGGACAAAGCTGCAATATAGCAACGAAAAGCCCCAAAAAAACATTGGGCTGGGTGTACATGTGTTAGACAAATTAGCTAGAGATGGAGAAAATGCAGGACTATCGCCATTCCCCTTGGGAGCGGGCATCCTATTAAGATTGCTTCAATTGCACAATGGACAATCCTGGAAGAGGGGAGTAAGAACAAAGGGTAATAGAAAAAGGCCCATACAAGACACTAAAAAACTGCAATCCCGATATTCAGGCTTCCAATATTGTAAAAACAATGCACAAGAATGACGTTCATGGAAGGACAAGATGAAAAAACACTGTTGCCCAAAAAATATTGAAGCCCATCTCAAGTTTGCCGGAGACCATCTGGATTTTCCACTATGTTCCTGGGGGCGTGTTTGCAGAGTGAAGATACTCCCTGCTGGGAGGAGAAACATGCCCCTCCATTTCACAAGCTCTGCTTGGCAACCAGCATAAACGGCTGCCAAATGCTATAACGAGAAAACCCCTTTAAGCTTTGATTGTTTGTCTATGCAAATGTTATTAGTAATAAATGCAGATATCCAAGTCATTTGAAAGGCTTCACTTACTTTTTCTTTTCACCGTAGGATGAGGATGCTAGCGCCAAGCTAAAATTTTCTGCCTTTTGCTGATTGACTTGTTGCCTGGCAGAGCATGCTGGGAGATGAAGTTAAACAGCTGGAGTCCCTTTCGATGGCTTTTACCATGTAGTTTTCTTTCATCAGCTTTTGGAAGCACAAAGCCATTTGTCATCATGGCCTGTATGATCCAGCAGACCACCCAGATATAATTTGTCCTGCCACAGAATAGAATGTAATAGTGAATAGAATCACCCTCCTATTCAACAGGTCTCCTATGGTCAAGACAGTGATGGCACCCCTCCCTTAGTAACGCCGGTGCCAAGAAAGCTTTGACTTAGAACTCGAAAAATAAGACTTCTTGATCTAATTCCATGTGACAGCGCATCCTGTAAAAAATTTCCAAATAAATATATAGATAAAATAGCACCATGCAAGCTCAGCAGGGGAGCTCAGGCATTGTCTCTGTGACATATTCAGCTGGCACAAAGGTGCCAATCACCTATAGTATATTTTTGACTATGGATTATTGCAATCCAAAAAATACATATGGTTAGGTGAGAGATTACAAATTCAATGCTGCTGCCCGGCAGATAAACCTGTACCCCCTCCATGCACTCTAAATGTTGCATTACTTAACTATGGGGGTTTTATCACAACAAAGATTATCGTTCACCATGAAGGGACAACTAATTGAAGACTTTTTCTAAATATATTGCTTTGTTGATTTTCCTTTAGTCATAAGAAAAGAGATCTTTTATGTGCTCTGAGTGCACAGTGATCTCTATGTTTACCTGCATACCAGACCATAACTCTGTTATTTGATTAGATGAGAGAGCAGAGAGCAGGGAGTGACATCACACCATGGATGGACAGCTCAGTCCAGAGAAAGTTAATTATCTCTAGCAAGATTACAGGTAAGTCTTTGTATTCAGTCATCACCGCACCTGCAGCTTTTGTTTAATGAAGATTAACTCTCCTGCACTTGTCAGGATAACGGCTCAGCTAGAAGCAGAATAAGCTAATCCCTGCTATAGAACCACCCACAGCCTGAGGATACCTGAGTGAGTGTAAAACTGCTTGTGACTCAGTGAAACAGCCTATTGCAGAAACTTCTTTATATAGGTTGTCTCTCTATAGACATTGATAGCACATTGATAAGCTGTACTTGGAACTCCCTTCAATGGGAGAGTACCGACCACCTTTCTGTTCAAATAGAGCAGTTACAGGGCTAGTTCTTGAGATAGCTGCATGGGGCGGGACATACACCTATCAGACATTGACATGCCATAATGTCTATAATGTGACAACCCTTAAAAGGGAATGTGTCAGAAAATGACCTATTGTTTACCTCATGTTTTTAGATTAAACACATTTTTAAATAATTTTTGGTTATATTTTCTTAAATTGTTCATCAAAATTATGAAAAAAAACAAAAAACAAAATCCTGCAGTTTTCACATTGGCCACTAGGCCTAAAAATTGTCTGACACTTCCTGTTCTGTAGAGAAAACTTTTCAGTGGTCTCAGTAGTTTATCAGCACAAGCAGGATTACACTGAAATTTGACACCAATGTCACAGCTCCTCCTCTCCCCCTCCCTGCACACTGACTTCCTCCCATGTCACAGAGCCTAGAAAACTCTCCTAAAGAAGTAAATGGATTTGCTCCTGTTCACAGACTCCTATGTGCAAGAAGCTGCTGTAAAGCATCTCTCTAAATGCTGTTGAAATCTGGCAGCAATGGGGCTGTTGGGCCACTGGGCTGTGCCCCTCATCTGTGTCTTTTGCTGCGGCGGTGGCCACCATGCGGTGCTGCCCCCATTAGTCTAGGTACCCACTTTTAAAAGATTGCCGTGTATTGACAAGTGGACTTGTTTGATCAAAAAGTATACTAAGAACCTCATGTTCATTTTTGTAAGATTTTGCTGAGAAGCATTAGATCAATATATAGGGCAACATGTATGATCAGGAGTTGCGCCTGTTTTCTGGCGAAAACGGCGCCTCACTGATCCGAATCCCCTGTCGGACGCAGGGATGCGATGTTAGGCGCAACCTTTGCCACTTTTGGATGCGCCTAACATGAAGAGGCGTGCAATGGGCGCGCCATGGGCGTTCTGGGGCGGAACGCGGCACATTCGAATACTCCGAGGCATGTATGATCGCGGGTCGGCAAAGTGCGGCGCATTGCAGCGCTCGACCGACAGCTCCGACAGGCAGACCTAGTTGAATGTGGTCTAAATGAGCCAGAGGAGGTGAAGTGAAGCGAGAACGTAATGGAATGGGGCAAAATGTGCTCTAGGTCGACCGTTACAACAGTACACAGCTCTCAGCGCCGTGCGGCATGGAGTATGATTCCAAAAATCGTTTTTATTAAGTGTAAAACATTTTCTGAAAAAGAGCTCAAACCTTCTAAAAAAATACATAAATAAAAATCACTAACAATGCGTTTGTCGCCGTCACCGCGGCGCTACATCAGGACTCTCTCTCTCTCTCTCTCTCTCTCTCTCTCCAAAAGCGGACTCCATTATTTCCTATGGGCTTTCACTTGCGTAAACCGCAATAAGAATTGACATGTCAATTATTAAAGTGGATGTGAAAAGCGCAGGAGAGCCCTCAAAAGCGCATCGGCGATCTCCCGTGAGAACAGCGATGCGCTTTTGCCATTGAACTCAATGTTGATCACACTGACAATTGTTAGATCCGTTTTGCGGAATTCATTGAATTCATTTTTATTAGTTTATTTTCGTTACCCCCATATTATTGATCATTTTATATACACATCGGCACAACGTGAGTCTTATTATTTGATTTCGGCCATGTACAGTTTTATTATAGATTGCATTAGAAAACCCATAAGAGCGTCGCTCGCTCTCCCATTGGTCCAAATAACCGCGCCTCGTTTAACCTAGCCAATCACAAACAGAGCTCGCTCTGCATTTCTTTTCCCCATAGAACTCTATGAGAAGGTAGCTCACCCGCTGATTGGCTAATCAGGACGAGCCCCTCTTCCCCCCAACCAATCACAGTACTAGAATATTTCCCATAGACAGTAATAACTTTTAGGGCGCCCTTCTATCACGCCCTTCTTTCTCCACTCAATATAGACACACTACATATCATTGGTGGATTCATATCTGCCGCCTGGTCTCAGCCAATCAGCTCTTTTCTGCCTTTTTACTGTATTTTCAACTGTCCCGCCTTTTCATTTGATTGGTCAATACTACTCCATAGGTTATAATGGGTCACTGTAGCTCCTATTCTGATTGGCTGGTTTTTGCCGACCAAAGAGACGCGCTTACAGAATTTGAATTACTGTATTTCCCGGCAATTTCCAATATTCAAATTCCCGATATAGCTGCATTCTAGATTTTTGGAAAGTGATTTTATTTACCGTATATACTCGAGTATAAGCCGACCCGAGTATAAGCCGAGGCAGCTACTTTTGCCACAAAAAACTGCGAAAACTTATTGACTCAAGTATAAGCTTAGGGTGGAAAATGCGGCAGCTACTGGTGAATTTAAAAAATAAAAATGGATACCAATAAAATTACATAGGCAGGTATAGGCAGTTTAATATCCCCCATAGGCAGTTATAGGCAGGTATATGTCCTCCATAGGCAGGTATAGGCAGTTTAATGTCCCCCATAGGCAGTTATATGTCCCCCATAGGCAGTTATAGGCAGGTATATGTCCTTATAGACAGAAATAGGCAGGTTATAGGCAGGTATATGTCCTTATAGGTAGGTTATAGGCAGGTGTATGTCCCAATAGGCAGGAATAGGCAGGTTATAGACAGATATATGTCCCCATAGGCAGGTTAAAGGCAGGTATATGTCCTTATAGGTAGGTTATAGGAAGGTATATGTCCTTCTAGGTAGGGTATAGGCAGGTATATGTCTCCATAGGCAGGAATAGGCAGGTATATGTCCTTCTAGGTAGGGTATAGGCAGGTATATGTCCCCATAGGCAGGAATAGGCAGGTATATGTCCTTCTAGGTAGGGTATAGGCAGGTATATGTCCCCATAGGCAGGAATATGTCCTTCTAGGTAGGGTATAGGCAGATATATATCCTTCTAGGTAGGGTATAGGCAGGTATATGTCCCTAAAGGCAGGTATATGCAGGGTATAGGCAGGTATATGTCCCTAAAGGCAGGTATAGGCAGGTTATAAAAAAAACAAAAACAAATACAAACACTTACCTCACTCCCTCGCCGCTCCGCCTCCTCGCTGTCCGGCCTACCGCGCGCGCGCCTCCTTCTTCCCAGCACAGGCGGGTGATGTCATCAGGCCGCGCACGCAGCGTGATGACACACGCTGCCTGTGCCGGAAACTCCGGACGGCCGCAAGTCTGCTTGCGCCCGTCCGGAGTCCACTGCGGCGCAGGGAGCGCTCGCTCTCTGCACCGCAGTGGTATCTCTTCACCTGCATGCACTCGGGAGGAGTCGCATATAGGGGAAGAGATCGCCGACAGCGCACAGGCCACGGCAGTGGCCTTCGCTGTCAGCTTACTCGGGATTCTGCTATATGCGCTCCCTGAGGAGTCGCATGTAGCAGAAGTGTCCCTGCCGGTGCACGGGCCATTGCAGCGCCCGAGCGCCGACAGTGACTTGAGTATAAGCCGAGGGGGGATTTTTCAGCACATTTTTTGTGCTGAAAAACTCGGCTTATACTTGAGTATATACAGTATGTATTTTTTTAGAAGGTTTGAGCTCTTTTTCAGATAATATTTTAGGCAATGTTCACACGGCTTATTGCCAACGTAATTGCGGGGACGGATTTCGCCCCGCAATTACGCCGGCTGCCGTGCAGCGGGGGCAGGGCGGGGGGCCGGCAGCTCGCCGGCACCATAGACACTCATTATTCACGGCGTGTACACGCTGTAAATAATGTGCATGTCACTTTCTCCCCGCCCTGGCGGATTCGCCGAGCGGGGTGAGGAGACGTAATCCATAGTTCTCTATGAGAACTGAGGATTATCGTAATGCCCAAGACTGATTTCAGCCGTATTGGAGTGCAAATACGGCACTCAAAATGGCTGAAATCAGTCCCAAAATAAGCCGTGTGAATGAGGCCTTACATGTAATAAAAACGATTTTTTTGATTCATACTCCATGCCTCACGGAGCTGAGAGCTGAGATTTATTTCTTGAGCGATCTTATATATTTTCCCTTCTCAGTCCCTTCTGCGCCTAAGTCCCGCACTGCGCCTCACATACTGGCGAGGCGCAGGGAACTTTTCCCCACATGTATGAGCTCACCTCCTCGGGTGGCGAATCTTAGGCGCAGTCCCGCACTGCGCCTCACACACTGGCGAGGCGCGGTGGACTTTACACCTCATGTATGAGCGCACCTCCGTCGCCGACAAACATGAAGCGCAGCTTTCACATTCGAGCACTCAAAAACGTGCGCTCCAACGCGGCGAGAGTCATACATGTCGCTAATAGTGTTAGGATGTGCAGTCCATGCCTCTCCCTTCCATGTTTGAATATAGTTAGTATGGTTGAAACAAATGTCCATCAAGTTCAGCCATGGGTGGGAAAAGATGTGGATGATGGGAGGGGGTAGAAGGAATTTTAAAGCTTAGATTCTTCCACTGATGGAGACTTTGGAACACATAAGAAAAGAACCAATCTACCCTAAATGAATATTTAATTCCTGATCCTACAGTTGCCGTCAGACTGGATCCAGAATGTGATATGGTTTCATAAATATTAATGTTATTAAGAAGCAATTAGCTACTGTATCTAATCCTTTCTTGAAGCCCCCACCTGTTCCTGCTGTGACCAGCTCCTCAGGTGGCTATTCCACTGATTCACAGTTCTCATAGTGAAGAACGCTTTTCTCCTCTGGAGATTTAATCCTTTTTTCTCTAGTTGAAGGGAGTGTCCCCTTGTCTTTTGAGGAGGCTTCACTTGAAATAATTTTTCCCCATACTTTTTGTAGGAACCATTTATATGTTTATATAAATTAATCATGTCCCCCCAAAGCCGTCTTTTCTCAAGACTAAATAAGTTAATTCTACTAACCTCTCCTCATAACAAAGATGCTCCATTCCCCTTATAAGTTTGGTTGCTCGTATTTGCACTCTCTCTAGCTCCATTACATCTCTTCTGTAAACTGGGGCCCAGAACTGAACAGCATATTCTAAGTGAGGTCGCACCAAAGCTTTGTACAGCGGTAGAATTACATCCTTGTCCCGTGAGTCCATGCCTCTTTTAATACACGCCAATATCTTACTGGCCTTAGAGAGAGCTAATTGACATTGTGCTGTTATGTAATCTATGATCTACAACTAAATTTAGATCCTTCTCAAAAAGCGATTCTCCCAGTTTTTCGCCTTCTAGGACATATGATGTCTGCAGATTATTCGTACCCAAATGCAGAACCTTACATTTATCCACAATGAACCTCATCTGCCAAGTGGATGCTCAAACACTCAGGGCGACATGTATGAACGGGCTTTTCGCCCATTTTCTGGCGTATACTGCGCCTCCCGGCCCGAATCCACCTGTCGGGCGCAGGGATGCGGTGTTAGGCGCAGCGCTCGGCACTTTCAGCTGCGCCCCGCATGAAGGGATGGGCAATGGGCGCGGTGTGGGCGCGCTGTAGGCGTTCCGGGGCGGGACGCGGCGCGCTCGAAAACTCCGAGGCATGTACGATGGCGGCTCGCCAAAGCGCGGCGCAATGCAGCGCTCGGCAGCTCCGACAGGCAGACCTGGTTTATTTTGGTCTAAATGCTCCGGCGGCGACGAAGTGAAGCAAGATCGGAACATGCGAGGAAACATAGAAGAAGATCGCAAGAGAAATCTCGGCGCTCCGCTCCGTGCAGCAGGAGTATGATTCCCAAAAAATCGCCTTTATAAAGGCGGAAAACATTGTCAGAAAAGAGCTCAAACCTCAAAAATAAAAATAATATAAAAAAATCACTTTCCAAAAATCTAGAACGCCGCAATATCGGGAATTCGGATATTGGAAATTGCCGGGGAAATACAGTAATACAAATTCTGAAAGCTATTCTCATAAACCGTCCAATCAGAATAGGAGCGACAGTGAACCATTAAATACTATGGAGAAATATAGACCAATCAGAATCAAAGGCGGGACAGTTCAAAATACAGTAAAAATGCTGAAAAGAGCTGATTGGCTGAGCTAGCGGGGGCTTGGCTATCCCAGCCGATCAGAGCGCGAGCTACTTCTCCCATGGTAGTCTATGGAGAGATCGGCGCAATGCAATCTTGGCGCTCAGCGCTGTGCGGCATGGAGTATGAATAAAAAAAAATCATTTTTATTAAGTGTAAAACATTATCAGATAAAGCGCTGAAACCGTCTCTAAAAATAAATCAGTTAAAACCCCGAGCAACGCGTTTGTCGCCGAGACCTGCGCTACATAGGGAATTGCAATAGAGAGAATTGCCGGGAAATACAGTAATTCAAATTGTTTAAGCTCTTCTGATTGGTCGGCATAAACCAGCCAATCAGAATAGGAGCGACAAAGACCCATTATATCCTATGGAGAAGTTTTGACCAATCAGAATAGGAGCGACAGTGTCCCATTATATCCTATGGAGGAGAATTGACCAATCAGAATAGGAGCGACAGTGGCCCATTCTAACCTATGGAGAAATATTGACCAATCATATTCAAAGGCGGGACAGTTCAAAATACAGTAAAAAGGCAGAAACGAGCTGATTGGTTGAAGCGGCGGGGGCTCGTCCAGCTTAGCCAATCAGAGCGCGAGCTACTTTCTCATAGAGTTCTATGGGGAAAAGAAATTCCTGAGCGAGCTCTGTGATTGGCTAATTTAAAAGAGGCGCGGTTATTTGGACCAATGGGAGAGCGAGCGACGCTCCTATGGGTTTTCTAATGCAATCTGAAATAAAAGTGTACATGGCCGAAATCAAATGATAATACTGCCGAAGTTGTTCCGATGTGTATATAAAATGATCAATAATATGGGGGTAAAGAAAAAAAAAATATTAAATCAATAAAATCATGTTTATTTCTTTAGTTTCGTTAGCCAAGGATCAATAGTATGGGAGCAACGAAAATAAAGAAATAACCAAGATTTTATTGATTTAATATTTTTTTTCGTTACCCCCATATTATTATTCATTTTATATACACATCGGGACAACTTCTGTAGTGTTATAATTTGATTTGGGCCGTGTACAGTTTTATTTCAGATTGCATTAGAAAACCCATAGGAGCGTCGCTCGCTCTCCCATTGGTCCAAATAACCGCGCCTCTTTTAAATTAGCCAATCACAAACAGAGCTCGCTCTGCATTTCTTTTCCCATAGAACTCTATGAGAAAGTAGCTCGCGCTCTGATTGGCTAAGCTGGACGAGCCCCCGCCGCTTCAACCAATCAGCTCGTTTCTGCCTTTTTACTGTATTTTGAACTGTCCCGCCTTTGAATATGATTGGTCAATATTTCTCCATAGGTTATAATGGGTCCCTGTCGCTCCTATTCTGATTGGCTGAGCTAGCCAAGCCCCCGCTAGCTTAACCAATCAGCTCTTTTGTGCCTTTTTACTGTATTTTGAACTGTCCCGCCTTTGAATATGATTGGTCAATATTTCTCCATAGGGTTGAATGGGTGCCTGTTGGTCCTATTCTGATTGGTCAATACTCCTCCATAGGATATAATGGGCCACTGTCGCTCCTATTCTGATTGGCTGGTTTATGCCGACCAATCAGAAGAGCTTAAACAATTTGAATTACTGTATTTCCCGGCAATTCTCTATATTGCAATTCCCTATGTAGCGCCGGTCTCGGCGACAAACGTGTTGTTCAGGATTTAACTGATTTATTTTTAGAGAAGGTTTCAGCGCTTTATCTGATAATGTTTTACACTGAGCGCCGAGATTGCATAGCGCCGATCTCTCCATAGACTACAATGGGAGAAGTAGCTCGCGCTCTGATTGGCTGGGATAGCCAAGCCCCCGCTAGCTCAGCCAATCAGCTCTTTTCTGCCTTTTTACTGTATTTTGAACTGTCCCGCCTTTGATTCTGATTGGTCAAAACTTCTCCATAGGATATAATGGGTCTTTGTCGCTCCTATTCTGATTGGTTAATACTCCTTCATAGGTTAGAATGGGCCACTGTCGCTCCTATTCTGATTGGTCAAAACTTCTCCATAGGATATAATGGGTCTTTGTCGCTCCTATTCTGATTGGTTAATACTCCTTCATAGGTTAGAATGGGCCACTGTCGCTCCTATTCTGATTGGTTAAAACTTCTCCATAGGATATAATGGGTCTTTGTCGCTCCTATTCTGATTGGTCAATACTTCTCCATAGGATATAATGGGTCCCTGTCGCTCCTATTCTGATTGGCCGAGATAGCCAAGCCCCCGCTAGCTCAACCAATCAGCTCTTTTCTGCTTTTTTACTGTATTTTGAACTGTCCCGCCTTTGATTTTGATTGGTCAATAGTTCTCCATAGGATATAATGAGTCACTGTCGCTCCTATTCTGATTGGCCGGTTTCTGCCGACCAATGAGACTAGCTTTCAGAATTTGAATTACTTTATTTCCCGGCAATTTCCAATATCCTAATTCTTGAATTAGGATATTGGAAAGTGATTTTTTTTAATTGTTTTTTATTTTTGAGGTTTGAGCTCTCTTCTGAGACTGTTTTCCACCTTTATTAAGGCGATTTTTTTATTCATACTCCGCATGGACATCTTTTATGATTTCTCGCTGTTTTCCAGCCTGTCTCGAATCGGAATACATGTGAGGCACAGTCCCGCACTGCGCCCATGTCCCCGCACTGCGCCCCACACACTGGCGAGGCGCAGGGAACTTTTCCCCGCATGTATGAGCGCACCTCCTCGGACGGCGAATCTTAGGCGCAGCGCCGCTCTGCGCCTCAGTCCCCGCACTGCGCCCCACACACTGGCGAGGCGCGGCGGACTTTTCCCCGCATGTATGAGCGCACCTCCTCGGGCGGCGAATCTTCGCCGCAGCCCCGCACTGCGCCTAAGTCCCGCACTGCGCCCCACACTCTGGCGAGGCGCAGCGGACTTTACACCGCATGTATGAGCGCGCCCCGGCGCCGACATAAATCAGGCGCAGATTTCGCCGGAAAACTGGCGGAAAGGTGCGCCCCGACCCGGCGGGATTCATACATGTCCTCTCAGTGTGTCCAGGTCTGCTTGCAACATTATTCATAGATTGCACTACACTACATAGCTTGGTGTCATCAGCAAAAATAATGTTTGCAAATGGGGGTATTGGGTGGTGGGTTGGCCATCAGCATAACACCAACTGTCCCTAAGACGTGGTCTTTTGGAAATTTTGTCCAGCTGATAGGAGCCACACACATGGTTGTCGCTTGAGGAGTCCAATGAATCACTGCTTTGGTTATCTCTAAAACTCCCAAACAGCTTGGTAGAAAGAACATATGTATGTGTAGCCTGTGCTGGATAGCACAGGACTAAGGTAGTGGAAAGGGGAGAGTGCCTTACCTAAGCTAGGATTCAAGAAGATTGTGGGACAGTCCAAGAAAGACTAGAAGGATGCCAGGAGCTGACATGGTTTGCATAGCCGAAAAGAGGGTGCAGCAGAGAGAGTGTAAATTCAGTGAGGAAATGTCTAATGTATTGCAGCAGAAAAAGTCCATTGTTGGTAGCCTACTGGTGCCTTCAGGAGACTCCTGCAATGAAAAGGCTTGTCTACTCTCTGCAACCAGGCCAGTTTGTCAATTAGCTTGGGGCCAGTGCCAGGGGCTTGCCACTGTGGAATCTTGTGAGTCTGCCATAACCGTACTTGAAATAAAGGTGATTTACTTTTACTAGGGATCCCCAGCCTGGTCTCAATAAGCTCAGGTCTGTCCTGAGCCAAGCACAGAGATTGACCACATTGGATGCTGAATGCTGTTACAAAGCCTGTTTATACAGAGCTTAAAGTTGAGCACTGGTACAGAATCTTTTGGGAAGACTTGTTGGAGACCCTAAGGTTGAGAAATGTTGCCGAACTTCTTTGCCTTTCTGTGACTCTTCCAAGTTTTCACCCTTTTCTGGAGTCAAATACGCCAAGGTGAGCGGTGTGCGATGTTTGGCGCATTGTTCGACACTTTTTAATGAGCCAAACATGTGGGGGCGTTCTCGGGTTGTTCTGGGGGCATTGCAACACATGCGAACTATTACACACATTTCTGAATGTGGCTCAGCCAAACGAGACGCGTTACTGCTGGAACAGGCAGACCTATTTCAATGTGGTCGGTCTGAGCATGAGTAGTAGAAGTGGAGCTAGGTTTTTCATTAGAGCAAAAAAAAAAATCTCCATTATTTCTTAACTTACACCAGTACAATAATAAAAAGCAATTTCTGGTAATTATCAAACTATATAAAACCAAATTATATAAATTTTATAAAATATTTTATCATTTAAATTAAATATAAAAATATATAATATCCCAAAAATATCAAAATATCTCTTATAAAATGTATTTAAAACTAATTTTACATTAACCCTTTAGCGCACCAGTACGTATGTGTAAGGAGCTTTGTAGCAGGGGCTAATTGCAGCTAACAGTCGTTGTGGGATGGTGCCGGCACCATCCCGCGCTGTTTAACCCCTTAGACACCATGGCACAGATGGCTGCAGCATCTCAATCAATGAGAAACAGTGTTCCTCACTTCAATCGGGGCGTCCGTGGCGAGATTGCAGCCTTGTGAAGGCTTCCATCACTGCCATGTTTTCAATTTATTACATACAATGCATTAGGGTGTATAAATGATCACGCCCCCTAGTGGTGAAGCACTCTTAAAGTTAAAGTAACAAAAAAAGTTGTAAACATTTTTAAAAAGTTCAAATCACCCTCCTTTTGCCATTTTACAAATAATAAAAGAACAAAAAAGTTGCAAATATTTGGTATCGCTGCATCCAAAAAAGTTTGATCTATTAAAATATAACATCATTTATCCTGCACGCTGAACACCGTAGAAGAAAAAAAATTCGAAGCGACAAAATTGCGTTTTTTTGGGTCATTTCACGGTTACTAAAAATTGCAAAAAATATAATAGAAAAAAGAGTCCATGTATTGCAAACTGGTAACAATAAAAAGTGCAAAAAATGCCGCCTCACTCAAGTCCGTAGGTGTTAGTACAAAAAAGTTATTGGTTGCAGTAAATGGCGCCACACAAATTTCAAAAAGAGAAACATTTTTTAAGGTAACAAAACATAATGGAAACCCTACATGTTTGGTATTGGCGGATACATATCAACCTGTACAATACAAAAAACACATCGTTTATACCAGAGAGTGAATGCCATAAAAGCAAAACACCTGCAAACATGACGCCATTAGAAAGTACATCTTGTCCTGCAAAATAAAAGCCCTCATAGGTCTATGTAGGTGGAAAAATAAAAAGGTTAAGGCTTTTGGAAGGCGAGGAGGGAAAAACAAAGAGCCAAGTTATTTTGACTGTGGTTGGTTAAGGAGTTAAATAACCTTCTGATGTTGTTATTTAGATTATTATTTTTTTTATTTTTTACTACAGTAAATGACAGACATTTTTATCAGCTGGTGATCAGTGTTGAAATTAATTTTTGCTGCTCTCGCCCTTTATTCTACATACAGCAAGAGGCAGCACAGCACAGGTATTGCTGGGACCTGTTGTCCACCAAGCAGGATCAGTCCCATAGTTTCTAGTCACTGACATGCTACTCTAATGACTTTTAATTCCAGTCTATTTATAGCCTATACACAAGTTTGAGCATTACTAATGCGCGTTAGTACTAATGCGCCAAACACACAGGCGAGGCGCGATGAACTTTAGATGCCATTTATGAACGCACAAAAACCACTTTCATAGATTCAGATGCATTGTACTCTCCACACAATGTGCTCCGACATGCCTATTTGCCTAGATGTCTCCCTAACCCTTCCTGCTTTTTCTGTTATCTGAGTGCTCAAAGTTGCCGTCTAACCTTGAAGAGTCACTCCCTGCTGAGTCTTATCTCTAACACAGGAGCTTGGTTACCTAAGTTAATGACATGTTTTAACCCTTAGAACTCTGTTGCTTTGTGCACACAGATAATAAGCCTCCTGCAGTCATGTCACTCGTAACAGGAATATCAAGACTAAAATGCCAATTACTATTATAGAACTACTCACAGCCAGGAACCAGAAAGTGTGCATCTAAAGCTCTCTGTGGAACAACAAGATTGAGTTTAACCCTAGTAGTTTTTTAACATTTGTAAGCTATAAGGGTGCGTTCCCAACCGGAAACCGGACGGAAGATTGTGCTATCACAATGTTTCGCGGCCGGACCATGGGCGGAAAAACCGCCCGACGGGCGGTGGGGACTGCTACACGGGTTTTCCATAGAGCACAATTGTGCTCATTTTCGGCCGGTATTTCAGGCGGCCTGAAAAATCGCAAACCGGCTGAAAGACCGCCCGAAAACCCGTGCAGTGGGGACATGCCCTAAGGGTGCCTTGCTTCATTTTACCGTCAATTCTGAAGAGAGGGGCTCGTTTCTGGCAACTATATATATAAGGTTGTACTTGATAGGCAGTGTTCTTATAGCAACCAGCCTGTCTCAATTACTAGAGCTTAATTGGCATATCTTTGATCCTCAATGTTAATAGATTTTCATTTTAGTTTATTTTTAGAATACTGGTCTGGAAAAAAAAATATTAAAAATTGGTTTATAATGTCAAATGTTGTCACCCTTTAAATTAGGACCATCTGCAGCAGTTGAGTGCAGTTATTGAAAACCTGAACACTGTCATTTAGGGTGAATTCCCATGGCGTAATGATGGCATATAGCTGTACGTACTGTGCTCGCCGCTATACGCCAGGTGTTTTAGAAGTACAAGCTAGCCCACAATTACACCGTGTGAACATACCCTTGGGGCATGTCCCCACGGTACGGGTTTTCACCCGGTTTTACAGACGTTTTTCAGTTTTGAAAGCCGTCTGTAAACCGGTTGTCAATTTTTTACATTTTTCAATGGAAAATCCATGCAGTCCCCACTGCACGAATTTTCTGCTGGACATTTTTTTAGACCGTTGGCGGTCCGAAAAACATTGAGCATGTTCATTCTTCTGGTTTTGGAGCGGAACATGTCAGCACGAAGGGGGAGGGCTTAATCCGCAAGCCGCGGAGAAAAGCCATTCCCTGCGTGCCATGTACACGGCCCCTAAATAGAGCAAATACCGCTTGGGAGCTTGTTTACCTAAGTTAATGAGAAGTTTAAACCCTTAGAGATCTGTAGTCTTGAGCACCACAGATTCTAAACCTCTTTCAGGTTATGGCACTGTAACAGGAGTTGCTAGGAACAGCAGAGCTGATATGCCAATCGCTACTATAGACCTGTTCACAGCCTGACCAGGAAGTGTAAGTGTAAAGCTGACTGTGGCTCTGGGAAACAGCATGGTGAGAAAACCTCTTTAATATACAGTAGTTTGTTAGTAGAAATTGTCATATCTGTCATCCACATGACCATAAGGGTAAAGGTACAGGAGCCATTTTTGTCAAAGTTGTTGGCAGAAATCACAGCCAAAACTACGACAAAAATAACTTGTGAAAATACTCCCTAAGGACGGCATGTATGAACGGGACTGTGCCAGACGTCTGTCTTCTTTTCAGCCCGACATCTAGCGCAGCCCCGTTCGCTATAGTTTTAATTCGCCCGCACAGCAATATCAGGTGCATTACAGAGCACCCGCGATACTTTGTAATGCGCCTGATTTCGGGGGGCGTACGAGAGGTGGGGCGCACTAGAACCCTATAAAAACGATAGATTTATAGCTTCAGTACAGCAAATCTAGGCGCATTACTGTTGAAACAGGTAGAGCACTTTCAAAGTAGTTTACCTGAGCCAGAAGTGTTGTCTTAGCACTAGAATGCGCCTGTTTTATGAACCCAGTCTACTGTGGGTCATAAATCAGGTGCATTCTAGTGCTAAGACAACACTTCTGGCTCAGGTAAACCACTTTGAAAGTACTCTACCTGTTTCAACAGTAATTCTTCACTATTATTATGTACTTTAAAATTGACGTCTAAGCGCCATAAATCAAACATGTCACCCTAAGTGTACTGCTAACTACTTCTCCTTGAACCAGCTCTGATCTTCCACTTAGAGCAGCCAATTTCCTTTTTTTTTTTTTAGCCACCATCAACTCTGGCTTTCCATGGCAGCTGGCCCACTCTGATGACATGAGGCCCAGTGACAGATTTTAAGGGAGATTTAGCTGTCTCTCCATTATATGGGAATTACGGTACAGTGACCTAACCTCAGCTTCGATCTAATTCTTGTCTCTGGATTTGCCTTTGCCTTGCATTTTCTGTTTTTTTGCCTAGTACTTGTAACTGAACCTTCTAGCTTTGACTTCTGACTCATCTTTTGATTAAATTTTCATCTTTTCCTCTAGTCGCAGCCATGCTCCCAATGTCAACCTTAACTGCTTTCTGACTCAGCTTCTGGACCTGCTCCGAACCTTCCTGTTGCGCATCCATTGTCAAATGGTGACTACTCTGGGGTCACTGGCCTAGGATTCCTACTGGGAAAGACCATACCTCCTTATAGCAGGTCTCGAGTAAGGAACGGAGACAGTCCTTAGACTCCATACCTCAGTTTAGTCAGCTTCAAACCAAATGTGTTTTAGGGATCCACTCACACTTCCATGGGGAGAGCTGAAATATACATAACAATCCCCTGTGACTGATATAGGTCCTGTCAACCTTCTTTATAACAAAGGTTATACTGGTATAGACCAATAAAGACCATTTGCTATTGATTTTCACTGGCTTTCCATGACATAAGAGTTGATCTGCCATGGCTTTTCAGTTAATGCTGGATGAAGGTTTGGAATGGCCCATATAGGATAAAGGGAAGCCTCCAATGGTTACCCACTCACGAAAGACCTGGAGCTGCTTTTCAGAGAGGAAGACAGAGAAAGTGAGGTAGATTGCAAGAATCATGTGCAGTCATGTAAAACATCTATAGGGTGGGGCCCAAGAATCAACTCCAATGGTAGGCCCTAAGAATCAATTACACCAATGACCCCAAGAATCCACCCTACTGGTGGGGCCCAAGAATGAACTCCAATGCTGGACCCCAAGAATCAACTTCACTGGTGGGCCCCAAGAATCCACTCTACTGGTGGGCCCCAAATAATAAACTCCATTGATGAGCTCCAAAGAACCAACTTCATTGGTGGGTCCCAAGCACCCCAGTCTGACACTGGTTGGGTGTATTTGGAAAGTATTTCATGACATACAAGAGATTGGCTCCCGTTTGACTGTGCCAACTGCTGACATTATCTACAAGGCTGGCTTTAATGCTGTGTGAACTGTCCCTACAAAACTACCGACCCAATGGCTTGGGCCCTCCAATACAAATTTGTGAACCAAACCTATGTAAAGACTTCACAAGATGCAGCTACATTCCCTATTTTATTGATGGACTGAGGATGCACAGGTTGCTCCCCAGATTCTATACTTAGGGCCACATGTATGATCCTGTTTAGGTCTAAAAACTCACTTTTTTGCCCATAGGTTACTATGGGCAAAAGAGTGAGTTTTAGACCTAAACAGTTTCATACATGTGGCCCTTAATGTCTGAACTGATGAACAGGTAGTTCCACAGGATGTAGGTTCCCCCCTAGCTTATTGATTGGACTATGTTATTTCAGCAGATATGTGGCAGTGTAATTTCGATACCTTACAAAAGTGTTACATCAATATTTTATGGTTGTATTATTTGGGCAGTACATGGTTCGCCATTGGAGGTGTGTCAAAAGAAGGTACTGCAAAGGGTAGCAACCAGCTGAAGCCCCCGCTTATATGTGACCACTGTTTCAAAGCAATGCAAGGAATGACCGAAGCCTCAATTTTTGACCTATTGAAAATGTCCATGTGATAGGCCTAGAACTAAAGCAGCTGTGCCAAAATTTGAACTGCGCTGCAGTTTATTAACTCTAGCCATATTTGTGATTTCATTTATGGCTCCTACACATAGCCCTTCGCACAGAGACTTAAAGGGGTGCCCTAGTAGAATAAAATTATATTATAAAATTTGGCACTTCTGTAATGTACTTCCATTATATTTTCTGTGTCATGCAGTTCTACATCATCTATTTGATGACAGGAAGCTGAATAGTTGTGTGTCTAAACACACAGGAAGTATCTCTGTGTCAAGCTCAGGAAACCAGGTGACCAAAGGGGTTTGGCTTTTTTCAGGGCATTTTTTGAAGCCACCCCTTTGGTCCTCCATTCCAAATTTATAATGTGAGGGAGGAAACAGGGAGCAGACACTGAGACTAAGGTTGTGAGAGATTAAGATGAACAAAGCACTGTAAAGAATCATAGAGCTTGTAGTTTTACAGGGCAAAGGACAATAGTCGTTAAATAGGAAATGCTGCTATTAAACTACAGAGAAGGGAGGCTACATAATGATGTTGTGAAATTAGAAATTACAAATAGTGGCAATTGGTTCATACATTTTCATCAAGTTGAGAACACTTTTTTACCATTAATTAGTTTCACAATGACTTAGATCAGGGTTGTCAAACTCATATTCATCGAACTCCATATAAGTGTTATGGTTGTGCCTTGTTGAGTGACTGGGGTGCTTGGCTAGGCCTGTGAAAGCTAAGGGAACGCCTGTGAGTAGCTGAACAAAGCGATGTGGATGTATGTGCCGGAGCTCCAAACCTGAAATAGTGCCCACTCCCTGTGCTGGTGCCATTGCCTCTCCCAAGTGATTGCTGGATCCTCTGAGTATAGTAGAGAGCCTGTGCTTCTGTGTCCAGACCTTGTCCATCCCTGCCCTGTGTCTAAGCTCTTGTGGGTCACATAAAATGAGTCACATAAAATGTTGGTGTTAAATATACATATTAGGATTTTGGAGTGGGTTTCATCTAACAGTAGCTCCATACTATAATTTGTTGGGCAAAAGTAAAAGTTGGTCCTCAAAAATTCCTCCATGCTCATTATATGCTTTAAGCTATTTGGTTTCCAAAAAAGCACATTTATTCTGCACTTTTTCTACAATTTGCAGAACTCTTGCCTCTAGCAATGTCATTATGTAGGAAAATAAGACCCGCTGAGCCATTCTGTGGTCCAAGAAGAGATTGTTAATTAATTGCTGTTCTTCTGAGGTCATATTTATAGAATACTCAGTGGTGGCCCCTCAAAATGTGTACTTATCCTTCGCACTCTTCCTGCCATGCTATTCGCTGACAGATTTTATTTTCACTGGCTAGTTGTGAGTGTGCTTATTAATCTGGGATTTTTTGAATTTCAGAAATTAACATACAAGGTTCCATTTTAAAATTTGGTCTTGTACAGAGGTGGTAAAAAAAATCTCTATTCAGGCATTTATCTTCTGTGATAAATAACAGCACTATATCCCTTGTCCTTTTTTTGTTACTTGCAATGAATTGGTGAATAAGAGACATATATTGGCCACCACTCACGGATTACAGTACTGCAGGTGGTCTGCATGGCTGGTTGTAAAGTCCTGTAGTACATATATTAACTGTATGGTAGGGTTGCAGAAGCCAGATGTGCATTGATTGTTATGGCAGCTTTATTTAAAAAAAATATTAAAAATAGTAATTAATGCCAGGCAGCTCCTGCCAAGACAGTTAAAATCATGGGTTGCATTAAAAGAGGCATACAGTGGGTATGAAAAGTATTCAGACCCCTTTAATTTTTTCACTCTTTGTTTCATTGCAGCCATTTGGTATATATGGATCGTTCCAACTTTTCAGCAAGGTATTGAAAAGTTACAGATGCAGGATTAAAGGGATTGTCCAATTTACAGAAATAAGTTACAAAGAGCAGCCGATGGGATAAAATATAATAAAAAACCTTAGATTGCCTCTTTAAACCACTGCCAATGCAACATAGAAGCTCCAACCATTGCACTGGTCTTTGTGTACATACAAGCAGTTGGTACATGACCACTGCAGCCAATTTTTAATCTCAGTGGTAATGTGTTGTGTGGCGCTTTGGATTTGGGGAGGGTTGGTTCGACCTAATCTGAAATTTGCTGATGGTGGCAAAAAATCAGGCGACCAATCACCAGCCTTTTTCCAGACAGGAAAATGGAATTGTGATCAAATGCATGATACACACCAATACTGGCTGATTTTGGATCAGACCAAACCAGCCCTATCTGAATCTGAAGCCCAACATAAATCATACCACCGGCATCACCCCTCAGTCATGGGAACCATGATGCCAGCAGTACAGCACCACTTGTCAAGAAAGACCAGAGCAACTTCCAGATGTTCCACACTGTATACGACATGGGTTAAAGGGATAAAGAAGAGGGTACAGGAGGGTTTTTTTGTCACATTGGCTGCTCTTTTAAAAGAAATTCTACAAGCTGGACAATCTTTTAGGGAACATAAGAGGTGATGAACTGTGCCCTGTGTGTCAGCATGCCCATAACAGGCAGTGTGCAAACTCAGTTTCACAAATAAAAAAAAAAATAGTTTTGCCATGTTTTGGGACTGTAGGCCCCCATTATAAAACAAAAATGGCTACAAGAGACATCTGTTCACCTCCAATTTTTACTTGATCAAATTAATTAATAAACTTTAACTTATTTCAGGATTAAAAGAATGCAGTAGAGGAATAGCAGGAGTAGTAGATATGTGCTCTATCATATAGAGACCTACGCTGTTACGTTGCATAGGTAAAGTATTAACTGCAGGGATCAACACCTCTACATCTCAGATTTTCTGGTTCAAGGAAGGTCACAGATGATTTAGGGTATATTCACACAGTGTTTAGTGTCACGCACCTGTGTGCGCCACTATATGCCTGCTGTTCAAAGTACGCGCTGGCCAGCAGACTTCACCAAACTGTTAAACAGCACCTTCGCCGGAATTTTTGTGTCCACTTTGAGCAGCCCTATGGGACGCCAGTTCTCAATGTGGAACGGATCTGTATCCTTTGACAGAATGATCAGGACCGACCTCCTCATTGACGTTGGCAGAGTGCCTGAGGAAAGACACTTATTTATTACCTCAGTTAAGAGGGATAAGAAGGAGTCCTTGAAGGTCTTAAAAAACTCAGATGTTAAGCCATCTGGACCTGGCAATTTTTTTAGGAACGAGCCCCTAAATCACCAGGCTGATTTCCTCTTCTCTGATCTCTTCTGCCAAAACATCAAAAGAGGGGTCTACTCCTGGTTCACGAACAATTTCAGCCCGGAAAGCCAACATCCTATCCTGATCAAGATCCCTCTTCGCCAAACGATGTGAGTAGAGGGATCTGATGACCTCCGAGATCCCTGATCTGGACTTTCTCAGGGACTCTGTACTGACACAATCTTACTATTCACTGACATCTTGCAGTTTCTGTAAGGGTCAGGTGAGTGACACTTCCCGTAATCCCTCTCAAAAACCAAAGATGTTTGTCTATCGTACTGACACCTCATGAGCAAAGACTTCACTCTGGAGACCTCCTCGCAGCTACCCCCAGTCGAGACAAGACATTCAAGTTTCCTCCTCAGACCCTGATATAGGTGGTACCTGCTCATGCTCCTGACGCTCGAGAGCTGGCGGAAGACACCCTTTGTTTGAATGTATCCCACCACTCGGACTTATTACTGAACAGATCCAGCATTTGTACCCGGCTCTAAAAGAAATCCTCAAAGGACTGTCGGGGAACTCCACCTCAACAGTGGATACTGCTGAAGAGATCGCTTCCTCCTTCAAATAAAACCTGTCTATCCTAGACCTACAACTACCCCTGTTATATGTGAATCCCACGTGGCCTGAGGTGTGCCGGATGTGGACATCCACCAGGCAAGCCTCACTAGCTATGCTATTCAGTGCGATGCTGTCATAAGTCAGCTTGTCTCTGGAACCTCCCTTGTCCTTGAGCCTCGTAACAGTATTGAAGTACACTCCAAAGAACCACCTGCCGACTTGTAAAAAGATAGGACTTGATCCTCATAAAGAGACACTTCTGGTCTCACTTGGACTGGGGACCATAGATGTTAATTAGACAAAGTTATTGTCCCTTGATTATGATATAAAAAATCAGGAACCTCTCCCATTTCAAATTCGATAACCCATTGACATTCTACCGACACGGTAAAGAAGACCACCACTCTATATGGCTCAGCCGCAAGAGACCACTAGTAGTCTCCGTGTCGCCACTCCCTTTAAGCTTTAAGTACGGCTGACAAATCTGGCAGCCTGGTCTCCTGCAAAAATAAAATGTCAGCATCAACTCAGCTTAGAAAATCAAAGGCTGCAAATCTCGCCTTCTGTGACTTAATGCTTGTAACATGCATGGCTGTCAGCATCAATGGAGGGGGTGCCACCATCCTGGGTAAATGAATTAGATGGCTTTCTTTTTCCCACTGCCCGTGCCATTCTTCCCATAAGACGATGACTTATCCCTTTTCAAGGAGACAGATATGTCCATATTACTTTCGTCCTTTTCCTCTGGCTTCGGGCCAGTCCCCACCCACCCCGAGGAGGGAAGTCTGTGCCCCCTTGTAGGCCCTGATGTAACCACAGCCTCCGGAAGCTTACCCCTGCTCCCTCCACCAATGAGGGGCTAATGTCACCAAGGCATGGAACCGGTTTGAGAGATCAATCAGAGGGGGGTCGGTTGTATCTTCCTTTGGCATCTGGTGGGTGGGAAAGAACCTTAAATCTCCCTTTTTTCAGTCTGTTTTTTTTTTTTTTTTTTTTTTTTTTTAACTTTTCCTTTTTTCTCTTGCCATCTCCCTTTTTCCCGGCCCCAATATTTTAAAACCAGGGGGGTTTTGGGGAGGGTACTGGGGGAGATGGCACCCTTCCTCTTCCCGGGAAACCCTCCAAATTTTTCCTCTTTCCATTTACTTTTCCGGAAGGGACTTAGTGGTACATCGCCCTCAGGAGCGGGCCCCAAGGGTCATCCCGACACCCCAGTTGCCTGAGGTCCGAGATTCACCCATCTCCCTCTCCCTTTAGCTTTTTTCCTGGCGCTTTAATTGGGCAGGTGTCTTCTGTTTACCTTTCCTCCCTGGCCTCTCCGTTCTTCACCACTGTCAGCCTCTATTGAGTGCATTGGCAAAAGGTGGGGCCCAAAAAGGGAATGGATGCCCAAAATTTCACCTCACAGGTAAACCCCGAATTCTGCGCACCCACCAGGAAGTTTGGCATTTCCCCCCCCACAATGACCACTTCTGAAATCTCGGGACACAACTTCAACTGACAATGGTAAAAAAATTTAAGGGGTTTTTCCCTTTCCCGGAAAAAGGGTTTGCAGAGGGTTTGTTTGGTTAACCGTGTTCCCTTAAAGCCTAAGTTTAACCAAAAATTGTCCGGGCCCCTAAACCAAAAATACCAAACTTTTTTTCCTGTTTTTTTTGGGGACCCCCACCCCCCTCCCTGAAAAATAGCCAATCACATCCCCAATGCCCTTTCCCCAAAGAGCGATTTGGTTACACCCTTTAAAGAAGTTTTTATCTATTGAGAGGAAAAAGATAGTGTAGGACTCCCCAAATTTGAATCACGTTGAAAGTTCGTGGGCAGTTTTAAACTTTTTTTGAAAAAATATGGGGAACCCGGAAAAAATCTAAAAATTTTTTCATTTATGAAAAGACAGCAAAAAAAGGGCTTCTTTGGGGAATTTTCCACTTAATGTATTGCCCTTTTTTTCCAGTGGGTTGTCCCCTTTGGGATTGGAGTGCGTTGTACATGTATATATTTTTTGTGTGCCCAGCCCCCCAAAGTGGCCCCAAAGGGTTTGCTTTATTTTTTTTCAAAAAGTGTTTTTTGCCAGAACCATACGTTATATTTGGTATATATTGTTTAAAAAACCTATTTGGGGAGGAAAGGGGGGGCCTCCTTTTTTTTTTTCTGCACCTGCCCACTCTCACAGCTGCCCCAAAAAAGGCAGCTTTTCAGGTTGGGTTTTTTTTTAAAATTTTTTTTTTTTTCTCTGGGATAAAAGGGCGTCGGTGGACCCAGTAGGGGGCCTGAAAGTGGTTATTGGAGGTAAAAATTGTGTAGGACTGGCCCCATTTTGAGATCACGTTGAAAGTCGGGGGGCATTAAACTTTTTTGATCAAAATTTGTTTAAACCCAGAAACTCAAGTTTTTACATCCTTTTTTTAATTTTCTCCCGAGCTGCACTCTTTTTCTGCTGGTGCAGTCACTATGTTTCTACTTTTCTTATCTTGTACTGGGTCCTAAATTACCTTCTGTATTATACTCCAGAGGCCCGCACCCCACAATTTTGCTGGTGAAATCCCCCTGGGTAAACATTACATTACTTTTCCTGTACGAACCCGAGTTATACCCCGTATTATTCTTTCCCGGGCTGCAAATCACTATTCGTGGGGCGTCACTGTACATTTCATTACTTATCCCCGACTAATCCTGTTTACTTTCCGGGTTTTAAAACTCCCAAGCTGGGACTCACTATTCTGTTTTTTTGGGGTCCCTGGTTTTACTACATTACTTTCCTTTATGATTTCCCGAGTTATATCCTGTATTATTCTCCCGGTCTGCAAATCACAATTTTGCTGGGGAGTCACTGAAAATGCATTTCTTATCCTTTAATTTAAACTAGTTACATCCTGTTTTAATAATAATCCACAGCCTTTTCACTCAAATTTTTTTACTGCGGTTAATTTTTTCCCAAGGTCAACTTTGGGGACAATACAATTTCTTATCCTTTACTGATCCCGAGTTACACCTGTTTTATAAATCCGGGGCTGCACTCCTATTTTGCTGGTTTCAAACAATGGGGTAAAATACATTCTTATCCTGAATGATTCCCGAATTACATCCTGTATTATTTTCCAGAGCTGCACTCAAATATTCTGCTTGGGGCGCCCCTGTGTACAAACCCTTACTTATCCCCGTTTCTATCCTTAGTTTCATCCTTATACTTTAAGCTGTATTCACATCCCTACAGGCTTCAGAAACTGAAATTCCCTTTGATTTCCCAAAGGGGACTCAATACCCCCGATCTTCCCTTTGGAAAATTTTTGGGAAAAGGGATATTGCAGGACCTTGTACTGTAATATTATGTTAAAAAAATACTATATTCCCTACATAAAACTCGACTTCTGTAGTAGGTGTGTCTGACATCCAGCTTTTTTAAGGGCTGTTTTTCCCGTAATAACGCAAAAATTACAAATTTTTTGTTATGAAAATTTGATATGGTCCTATTATTGCAGTTGTGGGTTCTGGGAAATCTACAGATGCTCGTCCCTGAAAGGCCAAAAGGATCTGAACCATGGAATTTGGGAAAAAGAAGTGGCCCATATGACTGTACTTTCAGCTCATCACAGTTGTCCAAAGCAATGTTCGCCTTCTTTAAAAAGGGTGGGCAAGTAAATTTCGAAGCGTTTTTTTTTTTTTATCTTGGTTTCGACCAAACCCCTTCAAATAGACATAGAAAAGTGTAGAATACGAATTTGTTGAAGATTTTTTTTGGGGCATTACCCTAATTTAAAGCCCCCTTAAAAATTCTCTCAAAATTTGGCGCTTTTCACTCTATGCCCATACAAAAAGTTTTTTCCACAAATTCCCGTCTATGCAATGCGCCAAACTTTGTATTTGGGATTTGAGTGTAAATTTTCCAAACTTTTTAAGACAAAGAAGGAAGGCGCCTTTTAAAGTGAATTATTGCAAATTTATTATATTCAGTTTATAATTTCACCTGAATGTATGAAAGTAGATTTTGTTTCGATTAAAAAATTTTTTCTAAAGTTCATTTGCCTCTCTCCCGTTTGTTTGGCCCCTAAAGAAACTTTGGGGCATTAGTAATGCCCCCAAACAAAGTATTTAAAACTATAGATAGGGTTTTAAGTAAAAAAAAAAATTTATTAGAATAGCATGTCAGTGATAGAAAAAATATGGCACTGATCTTGTTTTTGGGGGGCACAGGGCCCCCGCAATACCTGTGCTGGGGCCAAACTCTTTCTGTATTTGGAAAAAAGGGTGAGAGCCCAAAAAAGGAAATTTTTAAATTTAAGTAGTAAAAAAATTTTAAAAAAAAAACTGAAAAAAACATATTTAGTGGGTTATTTTTAAAGTAAAATTTGTTTTAGTTTTTATTAAATGTAATTAAATTTTATAGGAGATGTTTTTTTATTTTTGGGATATTATATATTTTATATTATTTTTGTATATAACATTTTTTATTAAATATAAATAATTTAATTTTAATAGTTTGATAATTATCATAAATTACTTTTTATTATTGTACTGGTGGAATTTGAAAAAAAGGGGACATTTTGAAGTGTATTTTTGCTGCTCTCACCCCTTTATCTACACAGAGCAAGAGCCGGCACAGCACGGGTATTCCCGGGGACCTGTGGTCCACCAAGCAAGATCATACCAAGTTTCTATTCCATGACATCTATTCTATGACTTTTCTTTTTTTTCCCAGCCTATCTATAGCCTTTACACATCTTTGGCGCATTACATAGAGCTTAATGCGCCAAACTTAGTATGGGCATAGAGTGTAATGCACTGAACTTTGACAGAAGCTTGGAGCATTAAGCTCTATGTAATGTCCCAAAAATCTTCATACTGTCGTATTCTACACTCTTCTATATATTTATAACTAGGTTTTCGGCGCAGAAAATACGCATTCGAATTCATACATGTTGCCCCATGTGTCTTGTGAGGCCTAAAGGGCTACCTAAAATTGTGGAAGTGCATGATGAGAAGTTGCAGCTTTCTTTTCACTCTATTTTCCTCTAGGATAATGATTTTTGTCTGCTGAATACGTTCTCAGGAAGATTATACTCAAGTAACACAGCTGCTCTTTATGGCAGTTCAGTCGCTCTTGGTATAAGGTAGATTTCTTATGAAAATGTATCTTCTTCAAGAGATTTAAAACTGAAAGTGAATTGATGGTAATTTCAATAGCAGGCGCTGGCACCGAGCACAATTATTTTTCAAACCTAAGAGTTTTCCTGGTAAAGTAGTTAAGGTTGTATTTTTATGCAAGAAGGAAAAGAAGGAAAAAGTGATGAAAACTTCTTAAAACTCAAGAAACAAAATCCTTGATTTTTTGCCAAAGCGCAAAACAAATCCCTATTGCCGGGTTTTCAGACTATACAAAGTATACATTGAGAAGATTGGGTTCACCCTCCTTTCTCACAGCAACAGATTTTGTGGCCCCATATGTACAAACCAATTGACTAACCTTAAGATGATTAAGGAAATTTGGGGCCTAATATTGGTATACAAAATTGCCTATTTAAATTAACTCAGGCTGCACATGGGCAAGAACACAAAAAAATAATCAAATGCAAAGAGCTAAGCCCGGGAAAATACTTACACAAAACCCATTAAAAGGAAAGGGGTAAAAAAACAAAAAGGCGGGGAAAATCTTTCACGGAAATTAACACTATACTCAATTCAACGCAGCTCAAAAGCAAAATAGATTGGGGTTTAAAAAAATGAACATTAGCCCCCCAGTTTGAAAATTGATTACATTTGGGCTCTATATTAAAAAAATAATAAACTAAAGGGGATCAAATCATAAAAAAAAAATAACCCCTTAGCGACATTTAACATGCTTACTCCAAAATCTAAAAAAGGGGGCTCTGTATCCCCCCCAAATAGTAGGGGAAACGGGAACCCCCTCAAGGGGCAGCCAGGGGCAACCCGCTTAAAACCACAGCAAAGTGCGTAACATACTACCAAGTTATAACAGAGCTAGCTCTGATACCAGCAATTTAACCCCACAATCTGGGGTCTAAAGTCCACAAAACGAGGGTTAATAGGGGGAAACTTCATCATCACCCAGGGGCACCCCACAATCCCCATGGTTCCATACTGACAGAGGGAAAATTTTGGCCTCTTGTTCCGCAGTATAGTTTATTTCCAATTTCACCTACTCAATTTTTTTCCTTTTTCCCCATAAATTTTTCCCATATATTATGTGGTACGTAAAAGACACCAAAAAAAGACATTTTTTCCAAAAAAACCCAAAAACCCCTAAAATGTCTTTGAAAAGGAAAAAATAAAAAGTTAATGGCTTGAAGGGGGGGAAAAAAAACAAGAACCTTTTATAGACCGGTTTTAAGAGGTTTTAAAATTTTTTTTGGGGATTGACGTGAAATTTTTTCTCAAATCCGGTGGGGCATAACCTTGTTCCCCAAGTGTTTTGCAGGCTAATTTCGCCCCGAAAAAAGCCGGGACCGGGGGCGGGGCGTCAGGGGGCGACGGGGCCGGACTTCGGGGCCCCCCTTGAGAATTTTAGGGCCTATTTTCGGGGTAGAAAATTTAAGTCCCCAAATCTCCCCCCCCCCTTTCCCCCCGGGGAGAAACTAACCATTGTTTTTGGGAAATGTAATTCCTAAGAATGGGGGCCGGGTAATTGGGGGATTTGGGTGTTTACGGACCGTAGGGCCCCTTTTTCCGTGGCAGTTTAAAGGTGCTTGGATGGGTTTTAAAGAGGGTGGGGGGGGCCCTAAAATTTTGGATCGCTGAATTAACCAAAAAGTAACGGGCTGGGGAAGGGGATGGGTAAGCAGATGCATCCCCGTGGGCCCTTTTTAAACGTGGTAGCCATGTTCCTCACTTGGGTCCAACTGAATAAATACAGTGGAAGTATATCAAGATTTCGCCAGACCTAAATTACCCAAGGCCTCAGCCCAGATTTTTTTTCTTTTAAGGGGTAATTTGTTGTTTGGATGGGTTGGTTGGGTGCACAGGGTCATGTGAGGCTGGAAAATGGAAGGTTGGCAAAAAAACATCTATACATTCTAAACAAGTACAAATATTTGCTCGTTCAGTTTTGGTGCAGATTCACTTGTGGGCTTCATTTATTGATCCACTGGAAAAAAAATTTGTGCCAAAAGTTTTACTTCAAAATTAGCTGCATAAAATCTGCTACGGTACTTAGTACAACTGCTCCAAAATGTAAAGAGTATTGTCTTCCAAAGTATGAAGAGGCCAATCAAGGAGTTGGTGTAGAAGGTGCTGGAATAATCATATCAATAATAACGATTCCACCATTATTCCTATCAGTTACCCCATGGATGTCATGTGACTCTGCTGCTCCCTGATTGCCAGGAGGTCACATGACTGACGCCGCCATGTTTAGTCCATGGTAGCCATTGTCATGGACAGGAATGTGGCCATTTCTAGATGGCGGCATAATTCATTGTTCAGTGTCAAAGAGATATAGGGGCAGAATTTTTAATACATGTATAATAGAAAGTTTTATTGTTTCCTATTATCTAAATAATAAAAACAACATATACGAAATCCTTTAGCTATAAATTCTGCATGTATGTTTCTTTTCTTTATTACTGTGATCTGGAGGGTCCCTTTAAAGGGACCCCCCCCTCCTTAGTTCATTAGAAATTGCTTTCAGGTAATGCCAGAAATTGTGCATACCTGCAGCTGAATATAGGATTTCTGGCTAATGCAACAGTGTTGCACTCTGATTGGCTGAAAGACACTGTGCTTTTCATGCTCCCTATGCATTCCTATGAGACTGACTTTGGAATCCCCTCAAAAAACCAAGAGAGAGCAATTTCTGGGTCCATAAACCATGCTATGGGCAACATGTATGATTTTTGTTTCCCAGGCGACAATTTTTGTGCGCATAATTATAGTTTAGAATGCACCTGAATCTATGAACCCCGTGTACAGCGGGTCATAAATCAGGTGCAGTCTAGCACTCAGCGCCATTTCTGGCTAAGGTAAACCACTTGAAAGTGCTCTACCTGTTCCAGCAGTAATGCGCCAAGAATTGCCGCAACAAAGCTATAAATCAATAGCATCGTACGGTTCTAGCGCGCCCGGCCTCCCACACGCCCCCCGAAATCAGGCACATTACAAAGTGCCGCTTGCACCCTGTAATGCGGCCAGGAGCGGCGTGCAGGAGATTTAAAAATGTAGTGAACGGGGCTGCGCCTGATATCAGGCTGAAAAGACGCCAGAAATCTGGCGCAGCCCTGTTCATACATGCCGACCTATGGCCAGATATCTGACGTCTTTTCAGCCCGATATCAGGCGCAGCCCCGTTCACTACATTTTTAAATCTTCCACATGCCATTCTCAGGTGCATTAGCGCCTGCGGAACTATGTAATGCACCTGATTTTTTTTTTTTTTTTTGGGGGGGGAGGGGGAGGCGGGGAGCACTAAAACCGTACAAAGCTATAGATTTCTAGTTTCGATACGGCAATTCTTGGCGCATTACTGCTGAAACAGGTAGAGCACTTTCAAAATGCCTGAGCGCTGGAATTATTATTATTATTATTTATTTTCGGGCGCCCTTGTTTCAAGGGCACTGTACATTTGAGGTGGGTACATGAATAATATTGGTCAAACAATTACAAAGTTACAATAAGTGACTAACAACTAGTACAGAGGGAGAGAGGGCCCTGCCCATGAGGGCTTACAGTCTACAGGGAAGGAGGGAAGAGACAGAAGGTGAGGTGCGGACATGTATGGGTGGAGTAGTGCAACACTGTTAATGTTGTTCATAGGCAATCCTGAAAGAATGTTTTGGGGTTACGTTTGAGGCTAGTGAAGGGGAGGAAGTCGATGTTTAGGCGTGAATTCCCCAGAGGGGGGGGAAGAAGGGGAGAAGTCTTGGAGGGGGTAGGGGAGGAGCTGATAAAGAAATTTCCCCTGTGAGGAGCGGAGTTTCTGAGGGGAGGTAACAGAATTAAGGCAGAGATGTAGGGAGGGGAAGGTCAGGGAAGCCTTGTGGGTAAAGGTTGCTAGTTTGAACTGATTCGCTGGGCAATGGGTAGAAAGTGCGGGGGATGGGAGAGGGGAAAACAGAGGATAGCGGGGAGAGGGGTGAATCAACGGGCCGCAAGTTAAGGAGGGTTTGGGGGGCGGGGGGTGCTAGCGGGGGGCCACAGAGAAGATTTTCATAGCAAAGCGGGAGATGACAAGGGCATTGACGAGCATTTTTTGTGTTTTTCAAAGTTAAGGTTTAGCAGATTCAGGAGATTTTTTTCGGGGTGGGGGGCGGCAAGGGAGGTTTGGGATGTGGGGTTTTAAGGGGACGATTGAGTAAAAGGTTTTTATCGCAAGGCGCAAAACCTGTGGAGCGGTGAGAGAGTGAAACCACTGACGTGATAGAGAAATCAGGCGGAGGGAAGAGGGGGAGGGTGGGGGGGATGAACATTCATTTTCCTATGACCCGATTACGACCCCCGTACACGGGGGTTTATAGATTCAGGCGCTTCTAAACTATAATTATGCGCATAAAAATTGTCGCCTGGGCGACACAAAAATCTTACGTATCTCCCTATTTGTCTTTTACCAACTGAGAGTGCAGGTCACATGACCCAGTTTCTGCATTGAGAAATCCTGTATTCACTCAGGGTTTGCAAAATTACTGGCATACTTTTAACAAATTTTAGGAACAAAAAGGGAAAAAAAAAAAAAAATCCCCAGTGGTCCTTTAAAAAGGAAGTGAAGAGTACAACTTTTTCCCTTTAACCCAAAAATGAATAAAGTATACATTTTGGAATGGGAAATAATGAAATTTGTTTGGGGCCCAAAGGGGGTTTAAAAAAGGTTCTAAAAAACTCAGATTTTTGTCATTCTTCATGAAAAAAAACCATAAAAAAATGGACTTACTTTCTTTAAAAACATGACATTTTTTTTTGGCCATATTCACAGCTCAATGGGTTTAATAGACTGAACCCAGTAGCGCAACTTCCTGGCCCCTATGCTCGTGGGAAAAATTAACAGGTGCAGCTAATTGCTGACAGCAATACCCCACTGCTGGGGAACAATTAATGAAAAAAAAAACCGAACATTAACTTAAGACCGTGTTCACACTCAGCATGCAGAAAAGCCTACAGTAAATGCAGTGGGGAGTTGCACAAAGTGCAGAAATACCAAAAAAACAAACCACTCACATACTCTCAATGCATGAGGGGGTAGTTCTGGTACTACAATAGCATATAATAAGGTGGATTTACGGAAGGGTGCCATAAATACAGATTACGATGTGTCACCCATGCTGGCTTACAGCCCATTAGTGACACCCATCACTATTAGATAGGCGGCTGCCCAGCACTTTTTGGGTGGTCCAACACAAAACAACAGGCACCCTCTAGCTCCTTAGGGTCAATTTTTTAATTTTTTTATAAAATACGACATACTGGAAAAATGTTAAATGATGAGTAGAGATGGTCGAATTGATTCTAACGAAGTGGAATTCGTTTTAGAATTTCCATGAAAACTTCGGTTCGGAAGGGGGGGGGGGGTGGGAAGTCAACTTTGGGGTACTTCGGTTGAACGTAGTGTGCTTATTGATTGAAAAAATGGCTGCGAGCACATGGCGCTATCAGGGGCAAAGCACTCTGGGAGGAAGAAGGGCATAGCCGCTTACATGTGCAGAGATGAAGCCCAATCAGAGACGGCGGATTCTGTGACGTCACCAGCACTATATAAGACCGAGCCGCGCCGCTGGAGCTCAACACACCTCTCACTGTACTGATAGGGAAGTGCTGCTGCAGGTGATAGCGCCTTTCTGAATAAGAAACTGATTTTTATACAGCGATTGTCTGTGGGTGTTCTCAGCTTTGCTCAGAGACTGTTCTTTTGAAATGTTCTATTTCTGATTTTTATGGGGTATTGGATCTGAAATCCAGTTGGCGTCACTGCATCGCTGCATATACATTCAATATCCAAGTGGACAAAGCCAGTTCCTGTTGTATTCATTTTAAAGAAACAGCGATTTTACAATACAAATTAACCACTTCATTTTGGCTGCTGAATTCTATTGCGCAATTCATCCAGGGGTTAATTTAAGCGTTATGTTTTTGCTGGTGTGTGCGGACAAAAAAAACCGTCTTTTTCAACGCCAAATATATATATTTTTTTTTGTACCTAATTCACAAGCAAAGGCTAAATTTTTTTTTACAACTGTATCTCTGTTGTGTGGCGTAAAAAACACGCAATTGTAACACGCTACAAAAGCTACTAGTTTTGCGCTCAAGTTTCTTTGGCTCAATTTACATCCAGGGGTTAATTAAGCTGTAGTTTATGCTGGTGTGCTGACAAAAATAAAGCCTTCTTTAGTCAACGCCAAATATAAAATATTTTTTTTTGGTAGCCTAGATTCACCACATAATGGCAATTACTACTGTAAACTCCTGTGTTGAGTGGGCGTAGAAAACACGCAATGTTATCACGCTACTAGTGTTGTGCGGCTTCAATTCTTGGCGCAATTTACATCCAGGGGATAATTAAGCGTTGTTTTGCTGGTGTGGTTGCAAAAATAAACCGTCTTTGGTTTCAACGCCAAATATATATATTTTTTTTTTGGTAGCCTTGAATCTCACAATCAAAGGCTATATAACAACTTTATCTCTTGTTGTGTGGCGTAGAAAACACGCAATTGCGTAACACCAACAAGATTTGTGCGGCTCAATTCTAATGCGCAATTTACATCCAGGGGTTAATTAAGCGTTGTTTTGCTGCCGTGCTGACAAAAATAAACGTCTTTTTTCAACGCCAAATAAAGAATTTTTTTTTTGGTAGCCATAGATTCGCCCCCAGCAAACGGCTAATTACAACTGTATCTCTTGTTGTGTGGCGTAGAAAACACGCAATTGTAACACCGCTACAAAGCTACAGTTTTGTGCGTCTCATTCTTTGGCGCCAATTTACATCCAGGGTTATTAAGCGGTTGTTTTTGCTGGTGTGCTGACAAAAATAAACCGTCTTTTCACGCCAATATATATACTTTTTTTTGGTAGCCTAATTCACCAAGCAAAGGCTAATTACCAAACTGTATCTCTTGTGTGTGGCTAGAAAACAACTCAATAGTAACACGCTACTAGTTCTGGTACGGCTCAATTCTTTGGCGCAATTTACATCCAGTTGTTAATTAAGCATTTTGGGTTGGGTTTTGCTGGTGTGTCTATCAAAAATAACCGTCTTTTTCAACGCCAAATATAATATATATTTTTATGGTGAGCCTAATTCCACAAGCAAAGGGCTAATACAACTGTATCTCTTTGTTTGTGTGGCGTAGAAAACACGCGAATTGTAACATCGCTACTAGTTTGTGCGCTCAATTCTATTGCGCAATTTACTTCCAAGGGTTAATTAAGCGTTGTTTTGCTGCTTGCCTGACAAAATAAACCGCTTTTTCAACGCCAAATATAATAAATAGTTTTTTTTGGAGCCTAATTCACAAGCAAAGGCTAATTACAACTGTATCTCTATTGTGTGGCTAGAAAACACGCAATTGTAACACCTACAAAAGCTACTGAGTTTGTGCGGCTCAATTCTTTGGCGCAATTTACATCCAGGGTTAATTAAGCGTTGTTTTTGCTGGTGTCAGACAAAAATAAACTGTCTTTTTTCAACGCCAAATATATATATATTTTTTGGTAGCCTAATTGATCACAAGCAAATGCTAATTACAAGCTGATCTCTTTTTTTGGCGTAGAAAACACGCAATTGTAACACTCTACTATTTGTGCGGCTCAATTCTTTGGCGGCAATTTACATCCAGGGGTTAATTAAGCGTTGTTTTGCTGCTGTGCTGACAAAAAATAAACCGACTTTTCAACGCAAATAATATATAATATTTTTTGGTAGCCTAATTCACAAGCCAAAGGCTAATTACAACAGTGTCTTAACATTTTAGAACAAACAGTATGTCAAGACAGAGATGTGGCTGGCTTCTTGCAACTGCGAGTGGCATGGCACAACATTTCTGAAACGGTCCCAGGTCGCCAGCACACAAGGTGGACGTCTGCAGCAGGGGTCACTCGTGAGGCCACAACGTGCCGCTGTCATCTACGGCCGTGTGGTTGTGTCAAGCCACCCCAAGGTTTTTATTTTATTCTTGATTGATGACTAGGTCATCCTCTTCCTCGCCAGTGACATCTGACCACCCCAGCCAAGAGTCGGTGGGAACCACATAACACAACCATGTTGGCAGGCCCGTGAGCGGGTCCAGCGGCCCTCACCTGTCGCAGCCCGCCTCTGTCCCACCAGTTCCCTCCCCCAGCCATGGATCTACTATGTGGTCTGGGCTCAGCGCCCACTATATAGCGAGGATGAACAATTTGAGGAGGGCATTCAGCAGCTACGTGGCAGCTAAGTAATGGGGCCAATATCCCCAGCTTCTTTGCAGTAGCGCAAAGTATAGATGTGGATAGTGGCATGGGAGGTCATGTGGTGAAGGGTCATCTCGGCTTACCAAGACCGGTGATGAGACAGTAGTGACGATGACACACAAATAGATGATGATGTACCGACCAGCACTTGGGAGCCGGGTGAAGCAAGGGCTTTTCATTCATCGTCAGGAGAAGAGGGCGTCAGCGTTTGCGCGTCAGGCAGCGGCGCAGCAGCCGAAGTGGGTTGTGTGGCCGGAGTCACAGGTACAGCAGTGTGAGGTCGGGAGCCAAGCGGCCCACGGGGTAGAAAACCCGTTCGCAGTCCAAGACAGTAGCGCACAGGGGGGGGGGGGGCTTTCAGCGAGGCAGAGGCGCAGTAGTCACTCAGTGCGGAGCGTTGGCGTAAAATTCAGCACTCGGCGGTGTGGCAGTTCTTTGCTAATGACACCGAGGAGCCGAATAAAGGTTATATGTAGAATCTGTGGGCAAAAGTGAAGCGTGGCCAAGGAAGCTAACGTGGCACAAACGGCCCTGCGTCCAACACATGCAGCTTCACATCCGGTGGCCTGGAGAAACGTGGCTCAGATGTGGTGGTCCTCCTGCCGCTGTCAGCAGCCTCGCGCCATGGCACGCATGCCCATTCATCCTGTCAAGGCTCACACCACCTCTGCAGAAGGCAGGCTGTTTCTCTTGACATCTCCCCGTCCAGATCTCCTGCTCCTCGCTACTCATGGCGCAGCAGTCCCCCCAGGGCATTGAAAAAACGATGCTCCAACCATCCTCAAGCAGCTGACCGTCCCTGTCCAATTTGTTGTAGGCAGTCCCTCCCTTTCCAAATGGGGGACTCGCACCTTCAAGAACAAGGGCTTGTCCGAGCCAATAGAGTTCCAACCGTAATTTCTTTTCCCAAAAAACATACCACACTTTCAAAAAAAGTAAACAAAATTTCCCTTTTTTTGGCATGGTTTTTCCAAGGTCAGGGCGCGGCTTTCGGGACGTAATCGGTCGGGGCCAACTTTTCCCTTTTAGGGCCCCTGGGTGAATGGCCCCTTCCGCCCAGGAAACCAACAATTTGGACGGAGCCCCCGCTTTCTCCCTCCACTTGTAAACCTGCCCTGCGCCAATGTCCCCTCCTCCTCCTCCACCAAAAAACCCCTCCCCCTCCACAATACTGCCCATCATCCCACATTGTAGGGCACAGGGGTGCACGCAGTTTTACACCTGCTTGCCTGGGCGAACAAGTCACACAGGGGGAACGCCCGCTCAGCAGCAAGAAAAACGATGTGTGGCTTTCCCCGCCAACTGCAAATCGGAAACCCTGGGGACGGGGCAATGGGAGGAACATGGTGTCCCGCCTGCACCCAGGAGGATGGTCCATGCGCCCTGCATGGCCAGGGGTTTAAACGGTTTTAAAAGGGTTTCCCGAAATCTTCCACCATCTTCAGAACATTCGAAAATGGCCCGGAAACGTGCATGCACTTTATCCATTCACAAAGCCAGGGAAAACCCTCCCGATTGCAGCGGGAGAACGGGGCCCCCCCCCAACAACTCTATAGCATTTTCCACCCGCTGGGAAATTTCCCGCCTGCACAGTTTTGGGCCGACTGATGAACAGAGAAAGGCCATTTAAGATTTTTTTTATGATCCAGCAGACAAAGTACTCCCCTGTGTAAATTTTATGTCAGCCATGGCACTCAGCTGACACCGCCTTTTGTTGAGGGCCCTTCGAGGAGGCCACGTTTTTTTCGTCGCCAGGACTACGGGGATGAAAACGCATTCCACTGCTTCTGTCCTGGAACAGATGCGAAAAATCTTCTGGGCAGGGGAATGGAGAGTGGCACACATCTCGGGCCACATAGTCCGGGGGGACTGAAAAAGGGGGGGGGAGGAGGGGGGGACATTTTTAGCAGAAGCATTGTCGGGGAAATGGGGGATTTTCAACCCAGGTGCAAAGAGGGGGAGAGGACAGCGGAGGAGGGTGGATGGGGATAGAAAGACGGGCAGATGACCCCAAGCACCGTGGATATACATGGAAAAAGGGGGCAGGAGCCCCTCAGTCACTTTGGGCAAAGCCCCAGCATGCATATTTGCCTGGCTATGAC
>JAODAL010020006.1:0-70534 GCA_025379985.1 Phyllomedusa bahiana
GATTTTTTTGGGGAAATAGTGGGTTGATTCTTTGGGGCCCACCCAGTGAGTATTTCTTGGGGCCCCGCTACAGTACTGTTTTTGATGCAATTTTGGGACAAGTGTCATTTTATCATCTGACGACCCCCAAAACTTTGAGCTTTCCCCGGTGTCGGGGCCCCGGGTTTTGGCGAGAAAACCGTGGTTTTTTAAATTTTATCTGTTTTTATTTGTTTATATGAACTGAGTTTTCCTTCCATGGGTTTTTTTAATTGTTCTGGCCAACCCCCTTGGCCGGAAACCCCCGCCCTGCTCAGGGCCCCCTGGGGGTTTCCCCGCTCCCCGTGAGCCAGTCAAGCCCGGATATCAGAAGATTTGGTCTGGGAGAGGCCAAAAAGGCACCCAAAGGGGGGTTTGGATAAATTTTTTCAACCCTCAGGCTTTCCCCTTTTTCAGCAGGGGACAAAAAGGTTGTGGGAAGGGGGCCCTATTGTTTGGGCCAAAAATGGGGGTTGTGTGTGTTACATGTTTAGGCCGCCCTAATGTAGGCCTGGTTCACTCAGCGTAAAGATTTTTTTGGAAATTGGAGGATTTTCCCCTGCTTGGCATAGAGCCAAGTCTCCCGCTTTGGCGGGACTCTCCCGCAATGGGAGTCTGTCCCCCCCCCCCGGGGAGTCAGGAAAAACCCCGGGGAGCGCCACAGGGGTTGCTCAAAAAGTAGGACTGATCTAGGCCCGGCGGAGGGTCGAGGCACCTGACAGACAAAAGATTTGGCGCAAGGGGTAAAACATTAATGCCGTGTAGCCCTTATCTTATAGCACTTTTGGGCCAGACGAGCCAAAAATGGGGGAAAAACGTAGGACGTGGGGGATGTATCTAAATTTTTGTCTGAAGCTGCACCCCCCAGCTGGGGTGTGCCCACGTGTGGTGCGTCCATTTATCTGGCCCGCAGTGTAAATGTCTTCTGGCCGGGCTGCACTCCCCCTCATTCCCCCCCCCTTCCCCCCCCCAACCCCCTTCCCCCCCGAGGTATGAGAGGATGAGGATCTCTCCCTGTCTGTGTTCCTGCGTCTCCTTTCTGTCGTGTGGGCTTTTTCCCGAGCCCGGTGAGTGAAAAACTGGAGCCCCCCGCGCCCGTCCCCACGACTTGATTGCACGTCCCCAGTACGGATTTGGGGACAGCTACCCTTTATTGTGGGGAAAGTCCGGTTTAAAAAGCACTTTCCCGGCTATAGGGGGTCAGCTCCTGGTATAAAGAAGCACGCCTGGTATAAGGGGACAGCCCCTGGCTATTTTGAAACACTACCGGCTATAAAGGGGGGTTTGTTTTTGGCTATAAGAAGCAATGCCTGGTTTTAAGGGGACGTAACCCGGCTATAAGGGGGCAGCTACCTGGTATAAGAAGACTACCTGGGTATAAGGGGGTCAGTACTTGGCTATAAGAAGGGGCATCTATTTAGCTATTGGCTATAAAAGGGGACATTCCCGGCTTTAAGAAAAACACTACCTGGGTATAAGGGGCAGCTCCCTGGAAAAAAGAAGACTACCCGGTTGTGGGGACGTCCCTGGCTATAAGAAAAAAAACTCTGGCATAAGGGGCAGCTCCCCGGCTATTGAAGCATACCCGGGTAGTGGGGGGCAATAACCCGGCTTAAGAAGCACTACCCGGCTAGTGGGGCGTTTCCTGGCTATAGAAGCATCCTGGTTGTGGGGCAAACCTATTTGGTCTGGGGGAATGCCGGGTATGGGGGCAAGCCTGGTATTGGGGCAGCGACCCCGTTGAGGTGGCAGCAAACCTGATCGGAGGCTATATTGGTACAGGGTTTAAATGGGCATGAGATATTAATTATTGGGGCACAGTTTGGCGGTTCCCTCGCTTCCTGGTTGTGAATAGACCCTGCAAAAAGTCCCGGAAAGCTGGGGGAGCCAAAAAAACCCTAATATAGTTTTCTTTTCCCAAGCCGGACCCGTTTTTTTTAAGTACCTTTCTTTTGGGGGGGAAACTCCTCTTAAAACACTACTGGTTTTAATCACTCCTTAAAAAATGCCTCTTTAAGGGGGACAGCCCGGGTTTAAGGCACTACCTGGGCTTAGGGGGTCAGTCTGGCTTTAAAAAGGGACTGCCTGGTATAAGGGGGGCAGCTACCTGGGTTAAGGACGTACCCGGGGATAAGAAGCATACCTGGTTAAGGGGGTCAGTACTGGTTTAAAAAGACTACCTGGCTATAAGGGGTCAGTATCTGGGTATAAGAAGCACTCCCTGGTTAAGGGGAAAAGCTACCTGGGTATAAGGGGGCAGCTACCTGGTTTAAAAGAAGCCCCTGGTATAAGGGGGTTACACCGGCTATAAGAAGCATACTTATAAGGGGGGCACCCCCTGGTTTAAAAAGCATACCTGGCTATAAGGGGGGCAGCTCCCGAATAAGAAGCCTACCTTTGGGTATAAGGGGGCAGCTATTGGTATAAGAAGCACTCCTGGCTATAAAGGGGGTCAGCTACCTGGCTAAGAAGACTACCTGGTATAAGGGGGCAGCTACTGGCTATAAGGGGAATCCCCGGCTATAAGAAAAAACCTTTTAAAGGGCACAGTTTCCGGCTTAAGGGGAGTACCCGGCTTGGGGGGCAGTTACCCGGCTATAAGAAACAAAACCCGGTAAAAAGGGGGGCGGTCCCTGGGTATAGAAGCACTACCTGGCTTTAAGGGGGCATTCTGACTATAAGAAGCACTCCTGGCTATAAGGGGGGTCAGCGACCTGGCTATAAGGGGGCAGTCCCTGGTATAAAAGAACTATGGCTATAAGGGACAGTACCTGGCTATAAGGGGGCAGCTACCTGGCTGTGGGGACAGTTACTCTATAAGAAAAAATTACCTGGCTAAAAAAGGGGGCTCTCCCGGTATAAGAAGCACTTCCTGGTGTGGGGACAGCTCCCTGCTATAAGAAACCTCCTGGTTAAAGGGGGCAGCTCCCTGGGGTTTTAAAAAGCACTACTGGTGTGGGGCAGCTCCTGGCTATAGAAGCATACCTGGCTAGTGGGGACAGTACCTGGCTATAAGAAGCCTACTGGTAGGGGGAAAACTACGGTACGGGGGCCAAATGCCCGGTACTGGGGGGATGCCCTGGTATTGGGGCAGCGGACCTCGCTAGAAGGGGGCGCAACCCGACTTCGGAGGTTATATGGTCAGGGTTCAAAAAGGGCCTGAGATATCTCTTATTTTGGGGGACAGTTTTGGCGGTATCCTCAGCTCTCCTGGATGCTGAATAGACCCTGCCACAGTCCCGGAAAGTGGGTGTGCCAAAAACCCTAATATAGTTTTTTCCCGGCCGTTACAACGTTTTCTGGGGGGGGGGTGTGGGTTTTAGAAGGGGGGGGGCTTTGGCTCAAAAGGGGGTGGTCATGCAAATTTTTTGGGGGGGGCGCACACCTTCAAAAAATCCTGCTTTCCATTTAAAAGTTTGGGGATGTTGTGTTGGCAGAGGCCCCCTGGCACCAGTACGGGAGCGGGGGCCATTTGGATTTGGATCCGTGTGCACCTCTATTGTGTCCGGTTCACGCCGGGGTCCCTGCTATGGGGGCCGTCGAGCCCGCGTCTCCCGTCTCCCGGCCTCTGTGCGGCATCCGCTGGTGTCCCTGGGGTTTTGCCGCACCTTTTCCGGCTCCCGTCAGACCTGCATCCATTCCTGCTGGCAAGTTTGAGTCTCGGTTGCCTCCTCCAGCTCCCTTGCGTCCTGTGCGCAGCGTGTCCCTCTTAAGAGATGTGTTCCTGCTGTAGAATGGCTATGGATGGCCACCTCCTTTGGTTTTTTGGTGCGTGGAGAGCGTGTGGCCTCTTTGTGTGAGGTGCCAGGCGTAAAATAACTAGACATGAAACTCTGACCGGGGGGAACGGTGGCTTTACTTTCCTTGTCTTACTCCAGCAAAGAAAATTGGCAGAAAAATCCCGTGCCCGCATGAGATTCAAAAAGCTCTGGAACCATTCACTTGCCCAGCATTACCCCCCGGGGGGTTCCCCATGCCAACCCCACGCTTAATGACTGTCCCTTAGTGCTCTTCCCTAAAATGGGGGCCAGTGTGTCCCCGCTGGTCTGAGGCCTCTTTTCCCCCTTTTCAAAGCGCTTCGGCCAGAGGCGAAGTTGCCCCGGTCCCTCCCCGGGTTTGGGTTGCTGAAAAAGGTAAAATTATACAAATTTAAATTTTTTAGGCTTGCTTTTTGCCCTTCCATCAAATTGCCCCCCCTTTATTCCCCGCCGGGTGATGAGGAACCTCTGCTCACCTTGGCAAACCCAGGAATTCCCCCAAATTTTTCCTACTGTTCATCTTTATTTGAATCCCCCCCTGCTGGAAAAATAAACCCCCCTTCTGCTTCACAGAGGTTTAGCTCCAATTGGCTTTTGGGGCCCCCGGGGCACCATGTTACCAGGCAGACCCACAATGGGAAAGGGAAAAACCTTTAAAAGTTAAAAACCCATAGCCCAATGAATTTTAAATTTCCTTTTTATCACTTTGCCTAAGTCTCTTAGTAACCCCCAAAACTACTTTCCCAGGGGGAAAAATAACTTAAATTTTTTAAAACCCCCTTACTCTGCCCCAGTGACCTTGGGCTCCAGGCTACTTAAGGAACTTCCCACTTCTGCCCTGGGGGCAGGGTTTTTTGATGTGGGGTATCCTGTGAGAAACTTGACCCTTTTTGGGTGCTGTATTGTGCTTTAACTCATTCATACGTTTACTTGTTCGTTTATTTTGGTACCCCTGAAAAACCTGCGCTGCCCCCAGTTTGCCATATTCCCGCTTTAAAAACCCGTTGCCCTTTTGGGTAATTGTTTAACCCGGGGGTTTAAATTTCGGGGGGGGTAATTTCGGGCCCCCCCAATTTTCGCCGTTTTTTGGGGGGGGGGCGGGGCGGGGAGCGGGGGGAGTTGGGGGGGGGGTGGGCACTTCGCCCCGGGCCCCTAGAATATCACTGTAGCGGGGGCGTATACCCCCGCTTTGAAAGTGCTTTTTTTAATTTATTCCCCGCCGGCCCGGGGGCGCCCCGGGCGGGGTAAGGGAGGAAGTAATCCATTAGTTCTTTTATAAGAAACTGTGAAATTTCCGTTAATGAAGGGCCGTTTTCGGCCCGTAATTGGCGAAAATTCGGCACGTGATTAGGAAACCCAAAATTGGCCCATTTTTGGGGTGTAAAATGGCCCCTTTCCTAGCCCGTACCCTCCTGGACTTTTTTGCCAAACCGGGTTTTCCGGCTACACCTGGACTGTGCTTTTAAAAATTTTCGGCTTAACCCTGTGGTTTTTTTCCCCGTTTGTTCCAGCACCGGGCTACCCCCGGGCCTTTCACTTTGGCTACCCAACCCCCTGCTTTACCAAATTTTCGCCCGCGGGGTGGGCCAAAAGGATCCCCCATACCCGGGGGTTTTCCCGCCCTTTTCCCGGGTTTGGGAAAACGTGAAACTTTGGGTTGTTCCCGGGAATGTTCACACGGGGGTTTTTTGCCGAAAGTAATTGCGGGGGACGGATTTAGCCCCCCAATTTTCGCGGGGTGGCCGTGCAGGGGTGGCGGGGGGGGCCCGGCCGCTGCCAGCCCTAAAAGACATTCATTAAATTTAAAGGGCCCTTTCACACCCCTAAAAAATGTTTGGAAATTTAATTTCTCCCCACCCGGCGGATTTTGCCCCCAGCGGGTAAGAGGGGCGGGAAACCCTAATTTCTATGAGAAATGTGGAATTTTCCCTAATGGTTTTGGGGCCCGGGGTTGGAAACCGTTTCTTTAAACGCAAATACGGGCCAGTATGGGCCCGAAAAAAAGCGCCCAAAAAAAAGCCGTGTGAACGGGCCTTCAGGGAATCCAATTTTGATGGCCCAAGTTTGGAAAAGGGGCCCCACCCAAAAACCCCAGCCCCCCTCCCCAAAGGCCCTTTTAAAGGGCAACCCTAAAAACCCAAAATGGGGCCCCATTTAAAAAAAATTTGGGTTTTGGACCCCTGATATTTTCCCTTTGAAATTAAAGTGGCACCTTACCCGGCCCCCCAAGTAGACCCCGGGTTTTGTTTAGGGCCGGAAAAATTCATGGGCTAAAAAATACAGTCAAAATTTAAACTCCCCCTTTTCTGGGTGCAATGCCAGGGCCTGCCCCCCAGGGATGTTTGACAAAACTTTGGGTTTCTAGGGGGGGCAGGGCTATTGGGATAAACCCGTTGTGGGCAATGGTGGGGTTGTTGACAGCAAATTAATTTTTCTAACCCATGAGTACTGAATGAAGTAAACCAAAAAAAAGCAAGGGGGGCAAAGGGTTTCTGGGGTGTTTAGCAGTTATCCTGGGTTTTTGAGCAAAAAGTGAGGGTTTCCTTCCAAAAAAAGGACATTTCTGTGCTGGGGCCCGTTTGGTTTGGACCTTTTTAAACCCAAAAATGTCAAATCTTTGTAAAAAATTATTTTCGTAAAATCTGAAAAAAAAACTATTAAAATTTTTTGATATTTTCTATTTTTTCCCGAATAATTTAGACCCCTTTTGTCAGCTTCCCGTTTTAGATGCCGCCCTTAGTGCGTAATGTGTTTCTGGGAAAATATGACCCGTAGGGCTAGGTTTTTTATTGAAAGGGGGTTTTTCTCACTAAGAAGGTTTTAGTTTAAAAAAGAGGGGGGGCCAAAAATCTAAGCAGTTTTGTCTTGGTTACCGTTAGCAAAGTGCCCAGGTTTTAAGGAAAGGGCTGTTTGTATTTTGGGGTTTGGCAACGGCTTTGAGCCCAGGGCAGGGGGGGGGGCGGGGAAAAGGAGAGGGGGAAAAGAGTTTTTTACCCAAAGTAAAAACCATGTGCCCCGTCCCCTGTAAAACAAAGGGAAACCCCAGCAGTTTCCCCCGTAAGAGGTGCCCTTTTTACCCGCGTCCCTGTAAAAAATTTACGTGCAGTACCATGTTTAAAAAACTTTTGTAAGGGGAGATTGGGGGTGCCATGTAAAAACCCCTTATTTAGACAGATGTGCAGTCCCCCTGGGAAACCCAAATAGATTAAAATTTTTTAAGGGTTTTGTTCTGCAGATCTATAGAAGTCAGAGGTGTAATAATCTGTAGGATATATCACTATGTGAGAGAGAGATAAAGCAAAGAAGACTCTGCAAGGAGCAGAGCCAGCGAGGAAATCCACAACAAGCGCTAAACCCTTGGTAAGTAAATACCAGAAATGTAGTTTAAAAATATGAAATATATAAACCATCTAATTATAGAATAGGTTTATTTAAAATAAAAATGCAAATACAACGCGTTTCACAGGTTACATAACCTGCTTCATCAGGTATATGAGAGAGAGAGAGACAGGGGAAAAAAAATCACCCATCTTTCCCAGAGTCCTGAATGTCAAATGCCCATTCCAGTTACAAAGTATGTAGAGAGAGCGAGAAATTTAGATATAAACTATCGAGTTTACTTAGCTTTTCACATCTAATGATTCCAGTGACAGCTGAGAACTTCTCCCTTCCCCCAGCTCAAACAGAATGAATCATCACGTGCACACAGTGTGGGGCGTGTCTGCAGAGAGTGAAGATACTCCCTACTGGGAAGAGAAACACACCCCTCCATTTCACGAGCTCTGCTTGGCAACCAGCACAAAAGGCTGCCAAATGGTGGAACGAGAAAACCCCTTTAAGAGGGTGTTTGTCATAGGCTTCTGCATGCCACATTAACATGTCCTGGGGTGCAGAGGGGACCCCCTATCTAGACCTCCTCTATTACCCATATCAGAGAGCTGTGGTACATGTGTATGTGTGTTATGGTGACCACAGAGGGCACTGAAATAAGTAGAGCCATCCACAGGAGTAACTGGACTGTGTTTAAGGGGTTGTCTACACGCCGTCTTCTGGGCCATATTTTTCGGTGTGTTTAGAGCATAATTTTGCTAAAATATCTGCAGAAATATGATCCAAACTGTTTACAATACAGTTTTCATAGACATCAATGTAAAATATGTCGGTCACACGCCGCGTATTTCATGATCTCAATTTAGCTCTCGTTTGAAAAGAAGTGACGTATACGTGCCGGCAAATAGTAAAATAGAGGAGACAAAGATGCGCCTGGGGCTATTAAAGGGGTTGTCTCACTACAAGGATTGCTGTTTTTTATGTTAAAGATCTTGCACAAACAAGTCACCTTGCAATATGTGTCCATTAACAGTGTCCTACCTATTCCTAGATATCCCCTCTTGTATGGGCTGCATCAGCTCCTCAGGTCGCTATAGCTACAGACCTGTTTACTCCCTCATGATAGGCTGCCAGCACTGGTTGCTACAGTTACAGACCTGTCTTCTACTGCAGCCTAGTGGAAGCCAGGAAACACCCTCCTGAATTCAAAATGAAACCAAGAAAACAGCACTGAGGTAAGATGAATCAATGTAGTGAGACAACCCTTTTAAGCGCCATTTGTACTTGCAAGCACATAATTTCAACAGCGCAATGAACGCATAATCTGGCATGTAGTGAACATGTTACAATACGCCGCGTGGACCCGGCCTCTTAGGTCATTTGTTCTCCTATAGTAGTTACTTGCAGTGTGGACAACCCCTACAAGTGTACACTAGTGACAATGCACGGCTTTTGTATGAAATTCCCTATCACTGTATGTGTAACTTCAGTAGTTTAATATTCTAGTATTGAGTCTGCTTCAGCTGCAAATGAAAGAGTCATCCCCCAAGTAGTGCTCAAATAATAACACCCTCTAAGTTTCCACAAAGTGCTCATATACTACCGCCATACATTGCTCAAAATATACCAAACTTCAGTGGTCAAATAATACCACCATACAGTTTACATAAAGTCTCATATACTATCGGCATACAGTGCTCAAAACAAACCAAAATACAGTGCCGAAATAATACCACCTTATAGATTCAATAAAGTGCTCATATACTATTGCTAAATAGTCTCCCAAAAAATGGGAATCTCGCAAGAGAACAGAGAGTAACTTTTGATCACTTTATTTACTATTTTGCCATAGGCAAACTTAAACGCTATCAGTTCTCAATCTATAAGACACTAAAACTGAACTTTTTTTATGTATAACTCAACCTCTATACACACATATTTAAAAAACCTGATTTCTAACCTCCCCATTTTAACCCTTTCTACTTCTGAAGAAAGGAATAGCTCCTTTTCTATTAACAAGTCTGGTGGAACCCCACCTACCAACAGGAAAGCCTTATATATACAGCAATTTACTAACTCCAGTAAGGGATCCCAAGCCTCCTACTTCTCCTACCTCTAACCCCTGATGAAGCCAGGCTAGCTGGTGAAACATGTCGGGGAGGTCGGCATGACGTTTTAAATTGTGATTTCTCACCTCTGTCTACAAGTGTAACCCTCTGCAGAGGGTGTCACAAGGGGGCCTTATATGTTTTGTATCCATTAGATTAGGGACAACTGCCCAAGTAGGAGGCTTGGGATTCCTTACTGGAGTTAGTAAATTGCTGTATATATAAGGCTTTCCTGTTAATGGGTGGGTGCTCCACCAGACTTGATAGTGGAGGGGGAGCTATTCCTTCCTTCAGAAGTAGAAAGGGTTAAATGGTGAGGTTTAGAAATCAGGTTTTTTTAAAAAGGTGTTTTATAGAGGTTAAGAGTTATACATAATAAAAGTTACGATTTAGTGTCTTATAGATTTAGAACTGATAGAGTTTAAGTTTGCCTATGGCAAAATATTGTATCTACTATTGCCACACAGTGCTTAAAATATACCAAAATACAGTGGTCAAATAATACAACCATACAGTTTCCATATACTGCTCAAATTATATCAAAGTACATTGCTGAAATAATACCACCTTATAAAGTGATCATATACTACCGCAATGCAGTGCTCAAAACATAGCATCAAACAGTTTTCAGAAAGTGCTCAAAAACTATTGTCAAACAGTGTTTAAATAATACCACCATACAGTGTATTTGAGCTTGATACCACTGTTATAGATGATTTACATGGACGTCACTCTGTGTCAAGGGGATAACAATAGTCTTCCAGTGCGATCATTACTAATATTTAATCTCTTAGCTTGAAGGCTTGTATAAGTTTATGTCTATAGACTTTATGTATGAAAACTATCTAGCATTAAGAATGTCTTTGTTGCCCATAGCAACCATTCAGAGTCCATAGGAACCAATCAGAGCTCACAGCAACCAATCAGAGGTCATAGCAACCAATCAGAGCTCACAGCGACCAATCAGAGGTCATAGCAACCAATCAGAGCCCATAGCGACCAATCAGAGCCCATATAACCAATCAGAGCTCACGGCAACCAATGAGAGCCCATAGCAACCAATCAGAGCTCATATTGACTAATCAGAGCTCATAGCAACCAATCAAAGCTCATAGCAACCAATCAGAACCCATAGCAACCAATCAAAGCTTATAGCAACCAATCAGAGCTCATAGCAATCAATCAGAGCTCATAGCAACCAATCAAAGCTCATAGCAACCAATCAGAACCCATAGCAACCAATCAAAGCTTATAGCAACCAATCAGAGCTCATAACAACCAATCGGAGCCCATATAACCAATCAGAGCTCATAGCAACCAATCAGAGCTCATAGCAACCAATCAGAGCTCATAGCGACCAGAGCCCATAGAAACCAATCAGAGCCCATAGCAACCAATCAGAGCTCAGCATTCATTTCATTTATTGCTCTGGAAAAATGAAAGCGCTGTATCTGGTATTGCAGTACTCACTTCCATGGAGTTTAGCTGCAATACCAGACACCGCCTAGGCACCAGGGGGGTGCTGTGTCTTTTAATACAGAAACAGACCCTGGCTTGTACATAGTAACAGTGATGGTGGTTCCTACTTATCCCCCCATGGACTGAGTGTTACTGAGGCTAATAGGATGTAATTATCCTTGTGAGTCGGTTCTTTTTACACCCTTAATGTTTCGCTTTTGATGTATTTGTTAGTTGCAGATAATCTTCTATTTTCGGCTTCTCACCCGTGGAGGTCAGCGCTTGCCGCAGTCCTGTGTGCGGTATAGGATCATATATCACGCAGGTTCAGGCTACATAGCAGCAGCAGATGGGTCGCTGCCTCCGCCCCTCCAGCTTGCTAGGTTTATTCCTGCTGCTAATCCTTAATGGAAAAATGAATGTGCTGTAACCGGGCACTGGCCTCTGCCGAGGAATCTTTGCCAAATTGATCGACTGCCTGGAAAATCGGAACGTTCTCAAACATATGTGAAAGTGTCACGATGGCAAACTGGCTTATAAAACTTCACAAGACAAACCGTCCCGGTCACTCTTCACCGAGGAGGATTCCTCCAGAGGTGGCAGTGCAAGCCTAGGTGCATCAGGACAGAGTGAACGTGGTTAAGGAGGCTTAAAGGGGTACTCTGCCCTTTCTATATACACAGTCAAGTCACATTATTATGACCACTTCCTATATTCGATGTCAGCAGCACATAACCCAGCACACAGTCCCATGTGATGTGCTGGCTTGGTGGGTATATAAGGTGTGTGATAGGCTGTCTGCACTACTGCTAACCGTACTGTATATGGGGACATGGAACAGATGGATGTCACTGCTCCTCTGCTAACCCTACTGTGTATGGGGCCCGGAATGCAGGACGGATGTCACTGCAACCTCTGCTGACCCTATGTGTATGAGGCCCCGGAGCAGACGGATGTCACTTGCACTTGCTAACCCTACTGTGTATGAGACCCCCGATCAGACGGATGTCACTACACCTCTGCTAACCCTACTGTGTATGGGGCCCCCCGAGCAGACGGATGTCACTACACCTTTGCTAACCCTACTGTGTATGGGGCCCCGGAGCAGACAGATGTCACTGCACCACAGCTAACCCTACTGCGTATGGGGCCCCTGAGGCAGAAAGATGTCACTGACACGACATGCTAAACCTACTGTGTGTGGGGCCCAGAGCGGACGGATGTCACTGCTCCTCTGCTAACCTTACTGTGTATGGGGCCCCGGAGCAGACGGATGTCACTGCACCTCTGCTAACCCTACTGTGTATGGGGCCCAGAGCGGACAGAGTCACTGCTCTTCTTGCTAACTTACTGTGTTGGGGGCCCCGGAAGCAGACGGATGTTCACTGCACCCATCTGCTAACCTACTGTGTATGGAGCCCGGAGCAGACGGATGTCACTGCTCCTCTGCTAACCCTACTGTGTATGGGGCCCCGGAGCAGACGGATGTCACTGCTTTCCTGCTAACTAAGCTGCATTGGCAGAAACTGCCTAACGTTTCAGGTGAGCTGCTCCCCTGTAGGCATTTGGTTCGCACTTATTGCGATGTGCACCTCTCACCTCATTGCTGCGTGGTTTTGACATGTCTTATTTACAATAGCGCCATTTATCCACTCCCCATACACTTTCACCACAGGAGCGGTAAATAGGTCACAAACTGCGCAGTTTAAAAAAAAAAACCTTTGCCCCGAAAACCAACAACCATCCCTCTTTGCAACTTGCCCCTTTTACCCATTACAGCAACAAGGAATATGTGTATAGACAGCCCATCGCCCACCTTATATACCCACTAAGCCAGTACACCACAAGCCATGAGCTACGTAGGAATTGGTCATAATAATGTGACTCGACTATGTATAGCCTTCGATCAGCACTTGTTTCACCTGATAGTGTGAGTGGGGTGTAAGCATAGACAGCAGGATACAATACTATCTATAGAAATAGTCAGGGCCGGGACGACGGGTACTTAGGACGCCACTTCATCCCAGGCATGAAGGGGGCACGAGTAGGCATGGATGGGGCTGAGAATTCCCATTGAGGGGCGCCATGTGCTTTATTTGCCTAGGGCAGCAGAATACCTTGTCCCAGTTCTGGAAATAGTAAGTAGACAGCGAGGTGCATTTCAGCTACCGTAAGGGTATGTTCACACGGTGTATTGTGGCGAGTACAGTACGCGGCGCAATACATTGTGTGTTTCGGGAACTCGCGCTAATCAGCGCGTACTTCCGAAGCGCGGGGGGCCAGGGGCACGCCGGCCCATAGACATGCATTACTCATTTCTTATCTCCCCTCCACGATCGTATTGGACGAGGGGTAATCCATAGTTCTCTATGAAGCTTATGGAGTACCGTAAGCTATGGGGCGGCATTTCCCGGGTATTTAAGTGCTGAACGCCACAAAATACGTGGCAAAAGGCGCCCCAAAATAAGCCGTGTGAACATACCCTAATACCTACTGTACGTCCATATAAACAGCATGCAACGGGAGAGGCTTCTTCAGTCTTTGTAGAGTATTTGAATAAGTTTTTGATTTTTATTACAATCTCCAGTACACAGGAGCAGAAACGCCCCATTACCGTGCGGCTGGTAGGACACAACGGAGACCCTATGACACCTATAGATTGTCAGTGAAGCTGCCCTCTGCCGGTAAGAAGAGCATGCAGCACTCACAGATTTGCAGCTTATGTTACGGAAAACTGTGCAATATTTCTCAAAGCGTTTACACGGCCATAAATATCTGCTAAGAACATTTCCATGACGTGTCACCCTGAAGGAACCTTAGGACCCGGAGCCTGCGTTACCCAGCTGGCACACGCTCTGCTGAAGCAAGCTGAACACGAGAGAGCGACTTTCCATTAAGTAACAGCGGTTGTGACTGAGCAGCAGGTAACGAGGCGACTGGCGATCATCTTCCTCTTATAGAAACGTGACAGGCCGTCAGAGTCATCTTGGCATGACACCTTGTGTAACTGGAAGTCGGGCCCTAAGTAATAACATGTAGATTACGTATGAAGTAGAAACCCAAAAGGGGGGTTCCCCCATTTAGGCGGTCTGCAGAGGTATGCCGAGGGCTGGGGACGAGGGGGCGGAGCATGACACAAGAATTCAGATGGAGATGGGTATGTTTGTGTCATGCCCCGCCCCCCTCAGGCAGTGAACAATGGCCGGAGTGTTCCTTTAAAGAGTATACAATCTATACACCTGTGCTCTCCTTCACCAGCACATGGTATCCGTGCCAATACTGCTGCTTAAAGGGAACCTGTCGCATTGAACATGGTATCTGATTTACGGTCAGCATGTTATAGAGCAGGAGGAGCTGAACAGATTGATATATAAATATTTTCTGTGGGAAAATATTCTGGATAACTTGGACTTTATTCCAGTTTATTCTGGGCTAAGGAGTCCAGTAGGCGGTCTTCTCAGTGACTAAGAGATAAATGTATGCACGCTCATACAAAAAAGGCTGTCAATCACTGATTACACCACCCACTGGACTCCTTAAAGGGATTTTCTAACCATGCTGTTTTCAGAGTCACAGGCAGCTTCAGACTCATACTTTCTGGCAAGACTGTGGGTGGTTCTATAGCAGTGATTAGCATATTAAGATAAGGTAATAAATCTAAGAGAAAAAGACTCTGGTCTGTCCAACCATGGTGACGTCACTCACTGTTCTCTGTCTAATCAGTAAGGGAGATATGGACGGTAACTTAGAGATACTTGTGTGCACGCAGAGCAGTTAAAATCTCTCCCATGTACTGACCAGGACAATATCAAAAGAGCAATATACAGGCAGTTCTCGGATTACGAACAGGATAGGAACTGTAGGTTTGTTCTTAAGTTGAATTTGTATGCAAGTCAGAACAGGTATATTTAACCCCTTACCGACATTTGCCGTACTCATACGGCATTGTCGGGTAGGGGTTCCCGCAAATTGCCGTATGAGTTCGTCTCTGCAATCTTGCGCGCTCACAAGCGGATGCGCGCAAGATCAGCGGCATTGGAAACCGGCGGTTATATTACCGCTGGCATTCATGCCGCATCCCCCACGGCCGGAGTGCGCTCCGGTCCGCGGGGGATTTAACCCCCCGATGTCGCGGACATCGTGGTCGCGACATCGCGGCTGCGGGCGGCTGGAAGTGAGCTCCTGCCGCCCGTGATCTCGGCGCAAGTAACGGCGCTGAGCGAGTTACCGGTTCTCTACCAGACAGCCCGGACGGCTGAATGACAAGCATCGGGATTGTCTGGTGACGTCACGATGCCCACAATGCATTGTGGGCAGGTGACAGACAGTTGCCTGGAGACCAGGGATACAGCTATAAGCTGTATGTGATTTACCTATTGCATGTATGATCTGACGATCGTTCATGCAATTCCCCCTTGGGGGAAAGTGTTAAAAAGTATGAAAAAAAGTTAAATAAAAAGTGTAAAAAGAAAACACAAACACAAAAAATAAAAATTAAAAACACAGTACATCCCCTTTTACCCTTTAACAAACTGCCAATCGCCCTAAAAAAAGATCAAAAATAAATAAAGGTAAAATAATTTGGTATCGCCGCGTGCGTAGCGACCCACCCTTTAATCTGTCATGTTAATTAACCCGTCGGTGAACGCCGTAAAAAAAAACCCCAAAAAACAGTCACAGAATAGCGATTTTTGTTCATCACCGCAGCACATAAAATGGATAGTAAAAGTAATCAAAAACTCATATCAACATCAAAGTGATGCCAATTAAAACGTCAGTTATCCGCACAAAAAAAGTCCTTACACAGCTCTGTTACGGAAAAATTAAAAAGTTCTGGCTATTAGAAGATAGCGATGCATAAATATTGTTTTTAAACATTAAAAAACACTTTTTTTCAAAAAATTGTGCTTTCAAATAAAAAAACTACATTAAATTGGGTAATCACTTAATCGTCTCAACCCACATGAGTAAAACTAATTGTCACGGATTCTGCAGGTGAAACGCTATTACAAAAATAAAATAAAAACACTGCTAGGATTGCAGTATTTTCTTCACCCTGCCTTCCAAAAAACAAGATTTAAAAAGCGATCTAAAGTCTTGTCCCCCCAGAAATATTACCAATAAAAAGTCAACTCATCCCGCAAAAAAAAAGTCCCTATACAGCTCCATAAACAGAAAAATAAAAAAAGTTTATTGGCTCTCAGATGCGGTGATGCAAAAAAACGTGTATTCCTTTTCAAAATAAATGTGTTTTTTATTGTGTAAAAAGCAGTAAAACATTAAACAAAATATACAAATGTGGTATCGCTGTATTCGTATCAACCTGCTGAGTAAAACTAGCATGTCTTTTATACGGCACAGTGACCGTGTAAAAAATAAAAATAAAAAACCACTACCAGGATGCTGTTTTTTGTACAAAATGCTTCACCAAAACCTAATAAAAAGTGATCAAAGCATTATGCACCCCGTAATTAGGTATCAATAAAAACATCAACTCATCTCGTAAAAAAACAAGCCAAAGCAGCTCCATATGCAAAAAATTAAGAAAGCTATGGCTGTCGGAAATACGACAACTTAAAAACGCAACTTTTTATAAAACTGCTTCTATCTGTGTAAAAGTAATAAAACATAAAAAACTATATAAAAATTTATACTCATGTATTTGTAACGACCCCCATTAGTAAAGTTATTCCCGTTTTTATTCCCGTTTTTTCTATGAGCGAATACTGTAAAAATGAAGCCCAAAAAACAATGGCGGAAACTGCGTTTCCCCCTCCATTTCCATGACCCAATGCTTAAAAACAAACTACGGAACACCTGTGGCGCCCAAACTGCAAAAATACACCCTTAGGTGAGGATCACTGAGGGGCGTTGAATCCAAAATGGAAGAACTTAATGGAAGGTTTCACCTGTTTTTTAGTACTTTGGGGGCTTTGGAGATGGCGACATGGCGCCCACCAATTTCTTGTTGCGCCAAAAGCCAAATAGCACTCCCTCCTCTTGTACCCCCTGCCATGCGCCCAAACAGCAGTTATACCCACATGTAGGGTATTGGCCGACTTGGAAGAAATTGAGTAACACAATTTTGGGGCTTTTTTCCAAGATTCCTTGTAAGAATTAACATTTTCAGCTAAAAATTGCAGATTATTGTAAAAAAAATATATTTTTTTTTATTTTCAGAGGCCGAACGCTAAAAAAATTGTGAAACGCCTGGGGGTAGATATAACTCACTACACCTTTGGATATATTCCGTAAGGGGTTGTAGTTTCCAATATGGGTCTTTTTAGGGGTATTTATTACGTTTGGAACCTTAGGGTGTCCGCAAACCTGAAATGGCCCCTAAATAAAATTGTAATGAAAATTGAAGGCCCCAGGAGTCCAGTAGTGCTCCTCCTTATTCTGGGGCTTGTGGTTGAGCCAAATAATGCACTAGGGCCAATATGGGATATCTTGATTACGGGCCAGATCTGGGGGAATCAATTTTAATTTGCATTTCCCTGATCACATTTACAGTATTCTTGTAATAATGCATAAATTATTAGAAAATCTGCAAAAAAAGTGAAAATTTTTGAATTCTCACTTCCACTTTGATTTATTTATTTTTTATCTCTGTGGAAACACCTAATGGGTTAATTAAACTTTTCTAAATGCTGTTTTGAATACTTTAAAGGGGTGTAGTATTCTTAGATGAGGTCATTATGGGGGTATCTAACATACAGGTCAATCAAAGTCACGTTAGAACTGGACTGGTCCCTAAAAATATGTATATTGCAAATTTTCTTGGAAAATTTGGAAAAATTACTACTAAATTTTATAAGCCCCTAATGTGTATAAAAACAAAAAAAGACATCTTAAAAAAATTATGCCAAACTACAGAAGACATATGGTAGATGCTAGTTATAAACTTTTTGAGTGGGAATAACTACTTGTCTTACATGCAGAAATTTTTGAAGTTTGAAATTGTAAATTTTTCAATTTTTTCACCATAATTTGATATTTTGTCACAAAATAAAACAATCATTTTTTGGACAAAATTCTTACATATCTTAAAACACTAATGTGTCACGAGAAACAATCCTCGGCTCCGAGCGTGTAAGGGGTTAATAATGTAACTCCAGCACAAAAGTTTTTTTTTTTTTAAATTAGTTTTGTATAGTACAGGAAAGGGTTTTTATATTTGTTTTTCTGTCTGTGCCCTTGTTAAGAAGATTTCACCTCATTTGCTGCTGTGGCATGCTGGAACTAGTCATTCCACAGCTACGCTCTACTGTGGAACATAAAACTACAAGTGCCAGCATGCTCCATAAGTCTCCGTTTGTGAGTAGGGGACAATTGTGAGTCGGGGACTGCCTGTATTTGGAAAAGGCCTAGAATTACTGTTGCCTACATGCTGAAAGCTAATCATTGTAGTGGGAAAACCCTTTTAACCTACAATAAGCATTAGGTTTAAAGGGGTTGTCTCACAGCATTGATTCATCTCACTTCAGTCCTGTTTTCTTGGTTTCACTTTGGATTGAGGAGCATGTTTACTGGCTTCCACAAGGCTGCAGTAGAAGCCAGGTCGGTAGCTACAGCAACTAGTGCTGGCAGCCTATCAGGAGAGATCAAACAGGTCTGTAGCTATAGTGACCTGCGGAACTGATGCAGCCCATACAAGAGGAGATATCTAGAAATAGGGGTTAGGAACTGTTAATGACTATATTGCAGTTGACTTGTTTTTGTAAGATCTTTAAGATAAAAAGCAATCCTTGAAGTGAGGCAACCCCTTTAGTGAATGAACTGCAAGAAATTGACATGTACATACTTTTAAGCAGAACTCTCATTGGATCCTGCTCCAGCAAGAGTGATTCTGATTGGCCCCATTGATATGGGGTAACCCGTGTCCAAATCACAGGTGAATACTGCCTCTGTAAGATGAAAATCCTGGTCAGAAATACAAGGTGTCGGATTTTCTGATTGGGAAAGTCTGACGTGTGAACAAACCCTAAGTCATGTTCTCTTTCTCCATTATTTACATCCCTAATTATTACACATATGGGACTTCTTGTGAGAGTAGATTGCTTATTTCTCTAAAGTAAATCTGTACTTTTTATTAGCAAGCTCTTTTATATGTAAGGGTTTACCCAGCAAGGGCATACGCCCACAGTATGGGTAGATACAACTGAACCCTAAGGGTATGTTCACACGGCGTGTTGGATCCGTTTTTAGATGCATCTTTGGATCTGTGTTTCGGATCCTAAACGGACCCAAACACACATCTAACAATGTGCAATGATTTACATTGCTTTCAATGTAAAACACGCATCGATGTTCAGACGAGTGGTCGCCAATGTGTGTTTACGTGCGTCTTTCCGATGTGTCTTTCAGATCCGTTCCAAGAATTGTCATGTCAATTTTTGGTCCGAAAGACGCAGCTGACGCCCTATTTAAAATGATAGGGTGTGATACTGCTGCATCCAACACGCATCCAAACACCAGGGCTGTGGAGTCGGAGTCGTGGAGTCGGTGTCGTCATAAAATTGACCGACTCCGACTCCCAAAATATATAATAAGTTGGTCCAGTTAATTAAATGCAGTGCAAAGAGCCAGAGGAATTTGGTCCGGCCCGTGCTACTGCTCCCATATCTTCAGCCTCATCACATGAGGAGTGTAATTGATGACATGGAGCAGGCAAAGCGCTGCCACAGGGGAAAGGATTCCGCTCCCATAGCAAACAGATTTCAGCAAAATTTTTCACCTGTTTTCAAAGAAGTAGAAGAGTCCAACCATTCATCAAAACTGACTGTGGCTGAGGCAATTCCTTTATACCCTGAGATTGTTAGAGATTTTGCCCCTGTGGTCACTGATTTGCTCCCAACCCAAGTTAGTGTAGAGAGGCTGTTCTCTAGCCTGGAAATAATGAGATCAGATGTGAGGTCATGAATGCAGGGTCTGATGGAGGCAATGCTATTTCTCAGAACAAATTCAGAGACTCCACAAATGTTCCTGCAGTGTTTTGCATGTTTACAATTTTTTGTGTTCTAAAGTCATATCCAATAAATATATTTTACACTGACAAGCAAAATGGTAACGATGTTTTGAACTTGTGACTTTCAGGCTCCATATCTCAATATCCACTACAGCTTTGTACATGAGGCTACTGTAATTTTATATACAGTCATCTTACCTATCTCATACATACATTTGACTTGCAAGTATTTAGCATCTGCTTCAGGGGCGTTGCTAGGTTCCCAAAACATCCGGGGCTAGGGCCCTTAAGTTTTTCTGAGTAGGGCTGGGTGCACACGCCATTTTCAAGCCACATCGTGAGCTGCGGATGTATTTTCACAAAAAAAAACTTCTGTTCCTGTCACTAATTTTCTGCACATTCCACATAGATTCCATCCATCACCTCAGCAGTCACTGTACAATGAAAATCAGAGCTGACAAATTTGCATTTTCAAAACCTCTCACCTCCGTATGACAGTGTAATACCTAACAAATAAGTCAACAGATAATCCACCGATAAATGGAGCAAATATACCAGACGACTCATTGTTACTAAAAAAAACACCTACAAAACCAAAACCCAAAACTATTACTACTTAAGGATCAAATAATCCTCCCAGACCCTGACCAAACGCAACCCCCACATGTGACATCAGTTGTACATATACCACCGCCATACAGTGACCATTTAGTGGTAGATACTAGTTGTATGTAGGCTCAGGAGAAATATAAATGATTACACTGCAGTTACATTTAGTGACTCACAGGAGACACCTCTGAAGAGTTGTTCTATTTCCCTTCTTCTTCTCCATTTGTCCCAGACCGCCATGATGACTTCTACCATCCACAACTCTTCACTGTAGAATTTACAAAACAAACATCTTAGACGCCTCATTTTATCAGCACTTCTCTACAATTTCCTATCTCACTACAAACTCCGCATCTATACTGCCCCAAATGGAAATAATTACCCCCTTGTAGGTAAATATTTGCCCCCTGTAGCCAGGTAGCAGCCCACTGTAGCCAGGTTGTAGCCCCCTTTAGCCAAGTAGTTGCGCCCTCTAGCTAGGTTGCTGCTCCCTCTAGCCAGGTTACTGCCCTCTGTAGCCAGGTTGCTGCCCTCTGTAGCTAGGTTACTGCCCCCATTTAGGCAGTAATATGCCCCCTGTAGCCAGTAATATGCCCCTTGTAGTCAGGTTATTAGCCCCCTGTAGCCAGGTTACTTCCCCCTTAGCCAGTAATATGCCCCTCTTATCCAGGTAATATGCCTCCTTAGCCAGTGATATGCCCCCCATAGCCAGTAATATGCCCCCTTTAGCCAGTAATATGCTCCCCTTTAGCCAGTAATATGCTCCCCTTAGCCAGTTATATGCCCCCTTTAGCCAGTAATATGCTCCCCTTAGCCAGTAATATGCTCCCCTTAGTCAGGTTATATGCCCCATTAAGCAGGTAATATATCCCCTTAGCCACGTAATATATCCCCTTTAGCCAGGCAATATGCCCCCTTAGCCAAGCTATATGCCCCCTTAGCCAGGTAATATGCCCCCCTTAGCCAGTAATGGACCCCCTTAGCCAGTAAAATGCCCCCTTAGCCAGTAATATGCCCCCTTAGCCAATAATATGTCCCCTTAGACAGTAATATACCCCCTTAGCCAGGTTATATGCCTCCTTAGCCAGTAATATTCCCACTTAGCCAATAATATGCCCCCTTAGCCAGTAATATGCCCCGCTAGCCAGTAATATGCCCCCTTAGCCAATAATATGCCCCCATAGCCAGTAATATGCCCCCTTAGCCACATAATATGCCCTCTTAGCCAGTCATATGCCCACCCTTACCTAATAAAAATAAAATAAAAAAATCCTACTCACCTCAGCACAGTCTGCGCGTCCAGGTCCTGCAGCTTGAGAACGGTGTAAGCAGCATGATGTCATCATGCCACTTACGCCGTCTCGCGGGGCCTGGGACCTCCTGGGCCGCGCAAAGGCTGCCGGCTTAGGAGACCCAACGTCGCAGGGGGGTGATGAATGCGGTGCCTCACTCCCCCTGCGACGCTGAGGTGTATGTACAGTGCTCGGTGAGAGCTGTACATACAGGGGAGAAGACAGGACGGTAACGATCCGTCCTGCCTTCTCCCTGACTCTGACTGCGCGGCCGCTGTGAAACGGCCAAGCAGTCAGTGATCGGCGGGCGCCGCCCGCACTAAGGAGCGCTCCAGGCCCACGGCAGCGGCCTGGAGCCCGCAGTGATTCGGGGCATAAGAAGATTTATTCGGGGCTTGTGCCCCGAATAAAACTGCCTAGTGACGCCCCTGGGATTCTTTCCTGTAACTGCATTGTTCCTGTTTTGCTCCTAAAAATCAAAATGTTAATTTTTATTATTTTTTGTTTTTGGGTTTTCAATACTGCCGAATCCTTTGGGCTCTAATAATTAAAGCATACTTGCCAAAGTCTATCCCAGGCCTTCTACACATTCCCAAATGTTGGTGCAGACTGGATTTGGGTACAATACCTTTTTCTTCAACTCTACCCACAAGTGTTCAAAAGATCAAAACATTGTTACCCTTTTGCTTGTCAGTGTATGTTCTACCTAAATATCTTGATTATTGTATCATGAGGTGAAAAAAAGCCTGATACCATTTTACTACAGTAAAAAGTTATCACTTAAACATGCGCCATGTATGAAGGAGTCGGAAGTCGGAGGTTTGGGAAATTGAGGAGTCGGAGCCGGTGCTTTGGCTTGCCGACTCCACAGCCCTGCCAAACACGCAGCTGCATGTTGGATATGTGTTGGATCTGTTTTAGATCCGATCGACGCAGCGTTTTTGGATCCGATTTTCGGATCCAAAAACGCCGTGTGAACATACTCTCAAACGGTGGGGATCGGAGCTTTCCTCTGCTCTCTGTCATTCACAGAGACTGCGCTAGGAACAGAGTTGTTAACTACAGCTCCATTCTTAGCACAGTACTGGCGCTGGGAGCTGCAAAACGCCTCTTTCTGCAGCAACGTCTTAGGCTATGTTCACACGGCATAATTGTGGGGCGTAATTACGCCCCGCAAATACACCGGGACTTCGGGGCGCGAGCTCCCGCAGGGCGGGGGGCTGCAGCCCGCCGGCCCCAGAGAAATTCATTACTAGCGGCGCGTATTCGCCGCTAGTAATTGACTTGTCACTTATCTCCCCCCGCGGCGTATTGTGCGAGCGGGGAGAGGAGACGTAATCGATAGTTCTCTATGAGAACTGTGGATTACTGTAATGACTGGGACGTAACACACCCCGTATTTAGCTCAGTACGCCGCGAAATATGGGCCGAAATACGTCCCAATTTAAGCCGTGTGAACATAGCCTTACGGTGTCGCTGCAGACGACCTGCACCGCCTGACGTCAAAACAATCTGCAACTTTTAGCTCGGCCCCTGACAACTCTAAAATTTTATTATCGCCTGTTTATGAATGTCTGTGACGGAAAAGAGACATAATTATCATCTTAGCACCACTTTTGCTGTTAAAGTAAATAAATATAAAAACCCCAAAATGTAATGTAAAAATTACCTAAAAATAAAGGTGTGGCAGAAAAAAGGCAAAAATATTAGTAAAATGAGTGCGAGAAAGCATTAAAGTGTTCAAACCTGCGTGTAATCAGGAAAATTAGCCTGGTCAGGAAGGAGTGGGTGGTAGGGTGGTGGTTGGGGGGGGTGTCATGACCTGGTTCAAATGTAATTGTTACATTGCAACAAAATCGAATAATTGACATCTGAACATTGATACATTACAAAAAAAAAATGTAAAAAGTATCAAATCTGCCAGAAATGACACAAACAATTTTAGAATATTCTGGAGAAATCTAGAGTCCTCTATAAACAGCAATATGGCGTCCAGGCGCCGTGCGTTCCAAGCGAGCGAGACGTGACACGCACAGCGGTCACGTGATGCGGCAGGCCACTGCTGCCTCCTCGCCTTGCTGGGGACGCTCTAGCCTGTGTTTTGTCACGTCTCTATGGTTGCAGGCCGATGACGTCATCTGCAGCAGGGTTGCAGAGTCACCGCCGGGTGTTCTGCGCAAACAAGGAGTCTCCGGCGAGGACGCTGCTCCGGGGCTCGCTTTACGGACAACCGGAGAGGACGGGGGAGGTAGAGAGAGCGCAGCGGTCTTCATGGTGAGTGCAGACAGCGATAAAAGCGCGGGAAGAGTGGGCATTTATGGGCCCGGGTTACCGTGGGTGTGCCCCTCCTCTGCCCCCCACTATCCTGGTACTAGACAGGGTGACGGCTGCTGTCCCTTTACTACGGTGCCATCAATTGTTCAGACCTGCATTTAAAGGGGAACTCCATGTTGTACTATCTGACCTAGAAACCAGCTGGTGACTCCCTCCAATCACTGCTTCCCTGCATTAAAGGGGAACCTTGATCATAACTGGAGGCCATCGGACTGCTTGTGACTCACTCTACAGATCTGCTGCTTAGCAACTGAGGCAGCGGCCAATGGGTGACAACCCTGACCTCCGTGCTGGTGTGCATAGTGACCAGTGCTCCCGGCTGGATGACCCTTCTTACTCTGGCCTTTAGGTGACCACCCCGACCTCCGTGCTGGTGTGGACAGTGATCAATACTTCCAGGAGGGTGACCCCTCCAGCCTCAGCCTGTGGGTGACCACCCCGACCTCCGTGCTGGTGTGGATAGTGATCAATACTTCCAGGAGGGTGACCCCTCCAGCCTCGGCCTGTGGGTGACCACCCCGACCTCCGTGCTGGTGTGGATAGTGATCAATACTTCCAGGAGGGTGACCCCTCTAGCCTCGGCCTGTGGGTGACCACCCCGACCTCTGTGCTGGTGTGGATAGTGATAATAATGCTCCTGCCTGGTGACCCCTCTAACTTGGATGAGGCAAGAGCCATAACTATTTTATGTACTGTCTGAGGGATTGAGTTTCTTTGTGGAAAGGTTATGATTGTTTCTAGGCTCTATTCCTGCTGTACTACGGCTGGTAGTTTGAAGAAGGAGTTCTGCCCTATACCGTGGCGGAGCCATAGAGCCTATAGACCAGGCGTGGTCTGTTTTGGACTTTGCTCTGTTTCATGCATGGTCTGTGGAGGTTTATGGCTCCGCCACAGTAGTTATTGGAATATCTTTTTTGTAGTATTCTTGCGTCCACTAGAGAAGCAAAGCACGGTGACAATGGGGCTTTAAAGGTGGTGTTCACTTCGATTCTGTGTTTTGTTTTTTTGTATTTTTTTTTAGTATACTTGCACCCTCTGCTTCACTATGTTTTCTTCTTGCTGCTTTCAAATGAAGAAATAAGAAGTAAACAGACCAACAGAGAGGATGGCGCTGGATCCGAGGTCAGGGGAGTATATATATATATTCCCCTGACCTCGGATCCAGAGCCATTCTGTGTTGGACTGTTTACTTCTTGAGATATATATACCGTGTTTTTCAGACTCTAAGGCGCACATAAAATCCTATGATTTTTTCTCAGAAAAAACGAAAGTGCCTCTTATAGTCCGATGCACCTTATATATGAATCAATTCTTCACTTGGGTTTTTACAGTAAGGCCATGTTCACACGGCTTATTTTGAGACGGATTTCAGCCTGTATTTCTCCCCGTACTGCGCGAATTACGGGTGAAATGCGCCCCAGTCATTACGGTAATCCACATTTCTAATAGAGAACTATGGATTACGCCTCCTCTCCCTGCTCAGCGAATCCGCCGGGCGGGGAGAAAGTGACATGTCAGTTATTCACGGCGGTATACACACCGTGGATAATGAATGTCTATAAGGCCGGCGGGCTACCGCCCCCCGCTCCCAAGCACACGGCGTAATTGCGGGCGAAATCCGTCCCGCAATTACTGCCGTGAATAAGCCGTGTGAACTCGGCCTAAGGCTAGGTTCACACGGTTTAACTGCGGGGCGTAATTTCGCCCCGCAATTACGCCGTGTGGACGGGGGCGGGAGTGGGGGGCCGGCACATCGCCGGCCCCTAGACCAACACTGCTAGCGGCGCGGATACGCCGCGGCAAAGTGACAGGGGAATTATATCCCCGCCCGGCGGCGTCGCCGGGCGGGGCGAGGAGACGTAATCCATAGATCTCTATGATAACTGTGAATTACCGTAATGAATGGGCCGCTTTCAGCCCGTAATTTGCGCACTCCGGCGCGTAATTACGGACCGAAATACGGACCATTTTAAGCCGTGTGAACATGGCCTTCTTGTATTGATTTTTGTTACAACTTTACAAGTTGAGAGTATACTCGCCGCTAGTAATGATAGTCTATGGGCCGACAATGTGCCGGCCCCCCACTCCCTCCCCGCCCTCGTACACACGGTGTAATTTCGCCCCGATATTAAGCAGTGTGTATATAGACTTATTGTGAAAGTTTTGAATAAACTTTGGCTTACGGTCTGAACTTTTTCATTTAATGCGCTGCGCCTTATAATCCAGTGCGCCTTATATATGAACCCAGACGCCTTAGCAGGCACTCATTGAGAATGCGCCTTATAGTCTGAAAAATACGGTATATCTAATTTTTTTTTTTTTTTTTAAATGGGCAGTATTGTGCTAAAATTAAATTGAGGTAAGCAACCCCTTTAGCTGGGTCGTCATTTTTTTTTATTTGAAAAAAAAAAATTAAGATCATGTTTCAAGAAAATTAAATAAAAAAAAAAAAAAAAAAACCACCACTCCACCGTGCTAACCTCTATTCCAGCTGTAGCAGTCTCCCCGTTTTCCTATAGACTCTGTCGCCTCGCAGCTGCTGTTGGTTGACTGCAGCAGTCACATTAAAGCAACATCATGTGACTGCAGCAGCCAATCAGTGGGGGCCACGAGCCGCCTGCCCGACAGCGCTGGACCAATAGCGAGGGTGGGGGTATAGCTTTATTTTCGAGGAGGAGCTGGATTTTTATAATGGAAAACCCCTTTAATAGCACGATTTAGGGGAGCAGATTATGTGTTCAAAAACATGTTTTTTTGGGCAGATTGAAAAAAAAAAATTCTGCAATTTTATGGTTTTGACCACATTCACTGTAAAATATAAGTGGCGCAATAACATTACTCTGTGGAACAATTTTTTTTGGGGGGGGGGGGGGGCCTTTCAATTTTGAGGGTGAAAAAACTGGCTGATTGATAGTGTTTACCAATATTTCTTTGATATCATAAGTAGGACAAGGTGTCACTTTTTTTTTTTTTACAGTAATTTTTATTTAAATTTTTAAGATTCTAATACAAAGACAGACCTTTCCTTGATTTCAAGATAAAGGATACGAATGAAATAGTAATTAGCAACACATTTAAAACTGATTCACAAAATCGTTAAACCTTAAGAAGGTGTTAATTTTGATAGAGAAGTATAAAATAAGACTATAATCCAGGCATCCTCAAACTGCGGCCCTCCAGCTGTTGGGAAACTACAACTCCCATCATTACCACTGTTATAGATTACATAAATGTATGATGGGAGTTGTAGTTTCCCAACAGCTGGAGGGCCGCAGTTTGAGGATGCCTGCTATAATCATTTAAGGAGACATTTTCTACTCTCTACTAACTTTTGTTTTTATTCTTTATCTGAATTTTTTTGTCTGTTTATTATAGGGTAGGTCCTGGCTGGGGTCGCCCTTATTGGGGCGGGTACTCCAAGTTTTGACAGCTAGGGATTAGTGTAGTATTTTTGGGGGACAATAGGGATTTTTGTAGATTTAGACCACCTTATGTTTTTGCTAGTAATTAAAAGTTCAGTTTTATCTTATCCATGAAACTTTGTTTGATAATACAGAAATAGAGAAATATGTGTGTAACAATTACTCGCATATTTTCTTTTTTTTTTTTTCCCGCAGTAAAGCATTTTTTCTTTCTATTTTTATGGCCTGGTCCCCATCTGCATCGGAGGTAACGTTTGGAGCCTCTGGGGCAGAGGTGGCACCGGTTCCATTACGTGTGTGAGCGAAAAACAGTAATTCTATTTTTTTTTTTTTTTCACTATGTTCCCTGTGACGGTAATAATACCAAGAACCGGGAACAGTACGAACAAAACCTTCGATGAGATTTTCCTACACTTTTTTTGTTTCTGAAAATCCCATACAAATTAATAGCTGGGGCAAAAACTGCGCCGAGCCCTTGGTCGAGGTTTTGAAGCTTTCCATTGATTCCTATGGGGATTTTCAGCGTTGACAACATCTCAAGAATTGGACTTTCAGCATCCAAAACATCATCCAAAGAAGCGCGGAAAAACCTTGTGTGTGAACTACAGCGCTGCTTTACATAGGAATCAGTGAAAATGAACTGAGGGCGTTATGAAGGCTTTTTACGCTGTTTTGGGCGAGGAAATGCTCGAAAAACAGGGTTAGGCAATGTTCACACGGCTTATTTGAAAGTGGTTTTGGACGAGGTTTTCGGAGCGTTTCCTCGCCCCAAACAATGTCAGAACCTTGCCTGAAACGCGCTTCTTCAGAAGAGGTTTTTTAGGGCATGTTCAAACGGCGTATTTGGACGAGGTTTTCGGAGCATTTCCTCGCCCAAAACCTCGTCCAAAACGGCCCCAGTTCATTTAGTTGATTCTTCTGTAAAACCTCGTCGTAGTTCACACACAAGGTTTCTACACGCTTCTTTGGAAAGAAGTGTCATGTCAATTCTTGAAGCTGGTTTTCGGCGCGGTTTTTGTCCTGGCTATTAATTTGTATGGGAGAAAACCTCATCCAAAACCTGATCCAAAACCTCGCCGGGAAACGCCTCTAAAACCTCTTCTGAAGAAGCGCGTTTCAGGCGAGGCTTTGATGTGGTTTTGGGCGAGTAACCGCTCCGAAAACCTCGTCCAAAACCTCGTCTAAGCCGTGTGAGCGTGCCCTTAAGAGGGGTTTCTCAGGCGAGGCTTTGATGAGGTTTTCACCCATACAGATTAATAGCCAGGACACAAACCGCGGCAAAAACGCGCTTCAAGAATTGACATGACACTTCCTTTTTCAGTGCTTCCAAAGAAGCGAGTAAAAACCTCGTCGTGTGTGAACTACAACGAGGTTTTACTTAGGAATCAATTAAATGAACTGGGGGCGTTTTGGAAGCGTTTTGGACGAGGAAACGCTCTGAAAACCTCATCCAAATAAGCCGTGTGAACAAGCCCCAAGTCAGCCATGTTAACTTACCCTTAGGGGCCCAGTTCACATCTGTATCAGGCTTCACACAATAGGAAAAATCTAACATAAAGTCCCCAGCAGAAGTTCGAGGTGATACCTTAGATTTCTGTCAAGGATTTCATCTTTGCATTGTCTGCTCCAGCCGGAGGCGAATCTGAGCAGGATCCACCTCAGGGAATGGACACGTCCACCTTTTTTTTTTTTTTTTTTTTTTTGTATAGATCTATATTTTAATTTTTTCTGCACTGCAGATTGGAAGTCTGTGGTGTGTAAAATCTGCGCTGCTGTTCTCTGTGTGATCTACCGGGTGGGCTGCCCCTTCAGGTGAATAGGAATGGGTTGGCGCAGGGACTATTAACGCAGAATCCTCGTCGAATTCCATGTTCTAATCTGTTGTGTGAACATAACCTAATACCCTGCACCCACCACGTCGCTATACCTACAGGAACATCAGCTTGTGCACACTGCCTAGTTCTCATGCCAGTGTGATGCAGGAAGGGATTAAAGGGGTTGTCTCACTACAAGGACTGCTGCTTTTTATGTTGAAGATCTTGCACAAGTCACTTTTCAATATGTGTCCATTAACAGTGTCCTACCTACCTATTCTGAGATATCCCCTCTTATATGGGCTGCTTCAGGTTACTATAGCTACAGACCTGTTCAATCTCTCACGATAGGCTGTCAGCACTGGTTGCAATAAAACAGGATGAATCGACGTCGTGAGACAACCCATGTAAATATACCTAGCACTGTAAGAATGTTAATAAAGTTTATTGAAACACTGGGCCTTATGAATAAACCTGTCTAGCACAGTAAGACTGTCTATGTTGCTCATAGCAACCAGTCAGGGCTCGGCTTTCAGTTTTCCAGAACAGTATATGAAATGAAAGCTGAGCGCTGATTGGTTGCTATGGGGAACATAACGGTCTATCAGGAAGACTATGTTGCCCATGGCAACCAATCCGCACACATAGCAACCAGTCAGAGCTCGGCTTTCAGTTTTCCAGAACAGTATATGAAATGAAAGCTGGGCGCTGATTGGTTGCTATGGGGAACATAACGGTCTATCAGGAAGACTATGTTGCCCATGGCAACCAATCCGCACACATAGCAACCAGTCAGAGCTCGGCTTTCAGTTTTCCAGAACAGTATATGAAATGAAAGCTGGGCGCTGATTGGTTGCTATGAGCGATGATTGGTTGCTATGGGCAACCTAACGGTCTAGCAAGAAGACCATCTTTCATACACAAGTCGCACTGTGTATTAAAAAAAAACAAAAACAAGACTCCAGGTTCTCCTAGATGCCTTTGGCACGTGCATGTATCCAGTGATGGGCGCAGGCTGGCAGCGCCCGGCTCCTCGCTGCAGGTTTTGGCCGTTCACAGCTGTTTGTGGCCACAGATGAGTCAGTATTTTCAGCTGAACTCAGCAAAACGATCCGCAACAAAAGCGGCCGATGCGCTCGCTCACGCTGATGTGTTCATGAGGTCTCCCAAACCCGTGTTCTGGACGCTGCGGGCAAATCTCACGGTGGTGCCGAGCCTCATTACATGCGTAATTGCAGAGTGCAGGCTCTTACCTCCGTCCTTCCATCCATTAGCAGGGCAAATTAAAGCCGGAGTCCTCACAGAAAGACGGCCCGTGCCAAGCAGGGCTGTGGAGTCGGCAAGCCGAAGCCCCGACTCCTCAATTTCCCAAACCTCCGACTCCTGACTCCCTCATACACGGCGCATGTTTAAGTGATAACTTTACTGTAGAAAAAATTGGTAACATCAGGCTGTTTATCACCTATGAAATACAAAAAACAAGCTATTTAGGTAGAACAGACACAAAAAGCAAAAGGGTAACAATGTTTTGATCTTTTTGAACACTGTGGGTAGATTTGAAGAAAAAGCTGTATTTGTATCCAAGTCCAGTCTGAAACCCAAACCCATTGGGAACATGTGGAAAGATACCCTGGGATCAAAATTTTGGTCAAGATATGCTTGAATCTGATTCAGAGCCCAGGAGTCAGGCAGTATTGAAAACCAAAAGGTGCCCTGCCCCCGCTCCGGAGCCCACGGCGTAATTTCGGCAAATCCCCGTCCCCCCCCAATTACACCGTGATAAAGCCGTGTGGGCGGGGAGGGAGCGGGGGGGCCAGCAGCTCGCCGGCCCCATAGACATTCATTATCCACGCCATGTATACCGTGAAATACGGCGAGCGGGGAGAGGAGACGGAATCCATGGTTCTCTGTGAGAACTGTGGATTACCGTAATGACAGGGACGTATTCCAGCCGTAATTTGCGCACTCCGGCGCGTCATTACGGACCGAAATACGGCCCATTTTAAGCCGTGTGAACATAGAGTCGAGCAGGAGCCTCTCCCATTATGTAGGGAAGAGAACCCAGAAGTGTGGAGGAACGGATCCCGGGAGCTCTAGAGGGGACAGGTAGGTATCACTTTTTTGTCCAACTCGGGCTTATCTCAGCTTAAAGAGGTGCTCCCACCATAGTTGGACTTTTCCATCAAAGTCTGATGTGAGTCTCGCCTCTAGAAGCTGCTGTTTTCTGGGTATTGGGCCTCTGAAAGTTTTGGCTCAGAATGGAGATCTGGTTGTGGGGACTTACACAACTCTGTGTTCTCCATTTTTGTCTATGGGGGGTTCCCCAGTACAGGAGCGCTGTGTTCCTCCATTCGCTCTATGGGAGTTCCCCCGTACAGGAGCCTGTGTTTCCCCTCCATTCTGCTCTATGGGGGGGGGGGTTCCCAGTACAGGGGAGCGCTGTGTTCTCTCCATTTTGCTCTTTTGGGGGTTCCCGACAGGGGAGCGCTGTGTTCTCCATTTTGCTCTAAGTTCCCAGTACAGGGGAGCGCTGTGTTCTCCATTCTGCTCTATGGGATTCCCCCGTACAGGGGACGCTTGTTTTCCCCCATTCGGCCTATGGGAGTTTTTCCCCCGTACAGGGAGCGCTGTGTTTTCCCTTCGCTCTATGGAGTTCCCAGTACAGGGGGGCCTGTGTTCTCTCCATTCGCCTTGGGGGTTTTCCCGTACAGGGACGTTGTTTTCCTCCATTCTGTTCTATGGGAGTTCCCAGTACAGGGGAGCGCTGTGTTTCTCCATTTTGTTTCAGGGAGTTCCCAGTCAGGGGGGCGCTGTGTTCCTCCATTCTTTTTATGGGAGTTCCCAGTACAGGGGAGCTGTGGGTTTTCTCCATTCTGCACAAGGGATTCCCATACAGGGGAGCGCTGTTGTTCTTTCCATTTTCTCTATGGGAGTTCCCAGTACAGGGAGCTGTGTTCTCTCCATTCTGCTCTAATGGGAGTTCCCAGTACAGGGAGCGTCTGTGTTCTCTCCATTCTGCTCTGTGGGAGTTCCCTGTACAAGGGGAGCGCTGTGTTCACTCCATTCTGCTCTGTGGGAGTTCCCAGTACAGGGGGAGCGCCGGGTTCTCTCCGTTCTCCTCTCTGGGGAGTTCCCGGTACAGGGGAGCGCTGTGTTCTTCCATTCTGCTCTTGGGAAATTCCCACACAGGGGGGCGCTTTTGTTCTCTCCATTCTGCTCTGTGGGAGTTCCAAGTACAGGGAGCCTGGGGTTTTTCCCCCATTCTGCCTATGGGAGTTCCCAGTACAGGGGAGCGCCGTGTTGTCTCCATTCTGCTCTATGGGAGTTCCCAGTACAGGGGATCGCTGTGTTCCCCCTCCATTTTGCTCTATGGGGGTTTCCCAGTACAGGGGAGCGCTGTTTTTCTCTCCATTCTGCTCTATGGGAGTTCCCAGACAGGGGACGCTGTTTCCTCCATTCTCTTTTATTGGGGTTTCCCAGTAAGGGGAGCGGGTTTTCACGTCCATTTTTGGGTCTTTTGGGAGTTCCCAGTACAGGGAGGGCTTTTTTTCTCCCATTCTGCTCTATGGGAGTTATCCAAAAAAATTTAAAGAAAAGCCGCTTTTGTTCTCACCAAATTTCCCGCTCATGGGAAATTCCCAGAAAAGGGGAGCGCTGGTTTAGCGGCCTAAAGAAATTTACAACTCCCATAGGGAAAAGAATAAAGTTGGTTTTAATCGTGACCGACTCTCCATTCTTAGCTTAAACTTTTAGGGACCCGTTCACGAGATAGGTGGGACCCGCACCTGTCAGACTGTGATGGCCTAACTTAGCAATAGGCCATCAAGGTCTATGGTGAGAACACCGCTTTAATTCTTTTTACAATGACAGGGCCCCTTAAAGATTTTCTCCTTTTGACCTTGTTGTTCCCAAATTTCTAGGATTGTCTTTGGGCTCCCCGGGTCTATGTCCTTTCTGGGGCCCACACATGGTTTAAATTGGGGCCCCGGGGGCTCCTTTTGGGAAATTTGGGGATTTTTGCCGACCAGGGTTTTGGGCAGTGAAAATTAAAGGGGTTGTCCATTTCTTAATAAAAATTATGCTCCTTGGTCAACCCCCCCCCAAAATTTCACCTTTCCCCCTGTTCAAACCGGGTGCAGTTACTGGGTTTGGGTCACTTCCTTTACCCCTTTCATCACCGGGTTTAGAGCTGGTCACTTCCTAAACAGTATGGTAAATTAAACCCCTTTCAGCCAGTCAAACCACTACAAAAGGGGGGCGCCCCGTAGCAAGCTTTTTAAAAAGAAGAAACAGGGGGATGTTTTGGGCTGGGAACCCGGGGGGAAAGGGGGGGTTTTTAGGCCTTTTTTTTTGTTTTTTTTTATTTGGCCCCAGGAGCATAATATTTTTTTAAGACCCCTGGAAAAGCCCTTTAAAAAACTTTTTTACGAGCTTTTTTTAAAGGAAAGGCCCCCACCAGCTTCCTGAAAAATTTGAGTCCCCGCTATTGCATCTGATTTCCCTAAAGGGCTTCATTTAAAGGGGAATTTTTACCTTAGGGTGCACTATAGGGCCCTTTGTTCCCTTAAATATGAAATAGAACTTTTTTGGCTCGTCTTGTATGAAAACAGGGTATTTAAAAGTTTCCCAAACCTGTTAGGGTTACCTAATAAAGGTTGTTTTGTGTATAGCGGGGACTCGCATAGGGAGTAAAGGGCGGGGGGTTTTTTTTTAGGGCAGGGTTGGGGGGAAGGAATATGTTCATACGTTCTGGGAAAATGGGCAGGGCACGGCCTGGAGGAAGGGGGGTTTTTGTGTTCTTTAAGGGGCCCCGTTCACACAATTTTTTTGGACCCCTTTTTAGATGCTTTTTTGGGTTTCCCTTTTGGTAACAGAAAACAGAATCCAAACATGCATCCAACCAATTTTGTCAGTTGCTTTCAAAAAGTAAAAAAGCACATCTCGCTTCAACGATTGATCACTGATTTTCGTCTTTTCGGATCCATTCAAAAAAATTAAAAGGGGGTTTGTCTCGCTTTCAATGGGGGTTGGGGGTTTTTAAATTTAAAAAAATCTTTAAAAAAACAAACACTTTTGGGAAAAACATGTTCATTACAAATTCCTAAATTTATTTTGAGTTTTTCCCTGGTAGTAGGGAAAATTTCATCAGCCCTCCCAAATCACTATAGGGCCCCCAAACCTTTTTATTTTTCTCTCACTGGGGGTCCGTGCTTTGGGACTCATCCGCTTCTCAAAAACAGGTCAAAGCAAAAAGAGCCCCCCCCCCCGACAGTCCACTTGTGATTTCTTTTTAGGGGAGGGCTCTGGCCCCTGTGCTGCCTGGATTTAAAAAAGGTGGTGGGCCTTTCTCCGGGGCCCCCCTACGAAAAAAAAAAAAAAATTTAAATGAAAAAAAGCAAAAAATTTTGGGAAAAAAATTTAGTTCTGGGGGGTTTTTTATTTTCCATGTGACAGTCAGTGAAATGTTTTTACTATAATCAATTTATTTTGTTTTTTGTGGAAGCCTTTTCCTTAACTAAAGAACAGATCAGGGGGGGGCATGTGGGAAAGGTTTCCTATCCCTCCCTGCTCTGCTTTTTTTAAAAACAGATCCTGATTTTTAAATAACACCTTTACAGCTGCCCTGTGTTTTTTTTGAAGGGAGGGCAGCACAGAAAAAGGGTTTTTTTTTTGTTGGCTTGAGATGTCCGTTGGGGAATTTTTGATGGTTAACAGGGGGGGATAAGGAACACTTTACAAACCCGGTGGATTTGAAATTTAAAAACCCCTATCAGTAAGGGGTTGATTTAAATCAGGATTTAAAAAACAAAAGGGTTTTTAACCCCAAACTAGTTCTTGGGTATTTTAAAAAATTGCAAGTAGATTTAAGATTTTTAAAAATCACTTTTTTTATTACTTTTTTCTCCCCATTTTTAAAGGGTTAAAACATTCATTTTGGGAAAACCACTTTTTCTGTTGTACTTTTGGAAGGAAAAAATAATCCTTTTTCCTTTTAAAAACATTTAAATAAATTTATTCAAAAGAAAACAATAAAAACCGTAACAGCATAAATTTTATTTTTCTTTAAAAAAACATCCATGTTTTTTAAATAATTTTTGGGTAAACAAAATAAATTTATATCTTAAGAAAATTAAAAACTGTCAGCCCAGCCAAAACATGAAAAACTTAAAAAACTACTGGGCCCCCTGCTGTCCTCTGAAACTCCCCTTTTTCGTCCTCTTCCCTCATCTTCTTTTTTTCCTATTCCCTTTAAACCCCCAAAAGGGGGAAAAAAAAAGCTTTCCCCGCTTTAAATTTGGGGCCCAACCCCATTTCTCAATTTAGGGAATTAAAGAGTCCCAAAGGGAAAAACTATTCTTTCAAAGCCGCAGAAAAGCTACTGCTGTTAAAAAAAATGAAATTTATTACTTGGGAAACCTCAAATCCAAGCGGGTTAAGTGACTTCCCAAACCCGCTTACTGGTTTTTGGGGCCCTTTCCCTTAAAAAATCTTTTAGGAAACAATATTTCCCTTGGGAAAGGTTCCCCCTTAGCTCGAAAAGTTTATTTAAAGTTTTCGTTAAAGATTGGGTGATTTTTCTTGGAAATTACCCAGTCATAGCTAACTCCTCTTCCCCAGGGACTTAGGTTTTTGACCCTTTTAAAAAGTGTTTGACAATATTTGCCAAAAAAGAGGGTTGGAGCCCGTGGCTTGGGCCCATTTTTGTTTGGTTTTTTCCCGCTTTTAATTTTAATTCAGTCCATGTGTTTTTCTGTTTTTAAGTGTTCAACCCAGATTTCCCTTTCCCAAAATTTTTTAAAAAAGCAACCCAATAAAACAAACTATTTTCTGTATTTTTTTTTAAAGATTGGGGAAAAGATGGTTTTTTAGAGAAGGGTCGATAAGTTCAGCATTTTTTCTTAAGGGGCCAAGGGTTTAGGGGTTTTGGGGCCGTGACAGTGCCACTAAATTTTTTTTTCTGAATTTTTTTCACAAAAAATGGGCATTAAAAAAAGGCCAGTTTTTGATATCCTGCTCAAAAAAAAGCCCATCACAAAGGGGGGTTTCCCTCTAACATCTTTTGGGGGGCTTTAGGGTTGGTTCCAACCCCCTTCCTTTTCAGAGCTCGCACCAAAAAGATTATTACGGAAAATAATTTATGCAATTTTAAACAACATTACCTTTATTTCGGGGAACACTTTAAATCTTTTGGGTAAGAAAGGGGTGGCCCCAAAACAAATGAGGGAGCTGCAACCAATTTTAAATTACCGGGTTTGTATTTCCTCCCTGCTCTTCAAAAACCCCTTCTCAAACGGGGATAACTTTGCAGCATTGTACAGTGACCAAACTGGTTCGTTAAATAGACATTTTTTAAATTTTTTTCACATTTCGTTATAAAAGGGTTTTTTCATTTTCCAAATTCTTGAAGATAAACTGGGTGGGGTTTTCATTTCCCTGACTTTTCCCGGTTTTTTTTGCAAGGAAACTTTTTCCTTCTTCTGTTGTTAACAAGCACATACCAAAAAGGATCATTTTTAGACCCTTTTCCACCCATCAAAAACTTTGGTTTTCCCAATTTTTCCCCCCCAGAAACTTTTTGCACATTTGCCCCCATTTTTTTGGGGGGCCCAAAAACTTGATCCAGCAGTTTCCCTGCAACATCCCGGGTCTGCTTGGGTTTGGGCCCGTTTTCCTTGGGCTAGTGACTGAACCATATTAATGAAATGTTGGTTCTTCTCAGGCAACGGAAAAAAAGAAAATTTGTTGCATAAATAAAAATTTTGGGAATTTTTTTTATCAAAAACAACTTTTTTTTCTAACTGGGTAGTTCCTTTTTTTACAAAAACCCTTTTCTATTGGGGGTTCCAAGGGGGTTTTTTTTTCCTTTTGGGTGATGGGGATATGTGGCTGTTGGGGGTCCCGATGAAAAGCTGGGTGCTAATGAAGGGACTATCCCCGGATTTGGGGAAACTTCCTGAAACTTTTAGAACAAGGGTGATGGTTTTCTTGGGGGTGGAAAGTTTTCCAGAATCCATGAATTCCCCTAAACAAAAAAACAATGGCTGTTTTTTTTTTTAAATTTTTTATTTCAAAATTCTGCTATTTTTGTAAAACAACACATCACAGCCCCCCAAAAGGGAAAATTTTTTTTTCCTTCATTTATAAAAAAGCACCAAATGACAGTAACATGGGAGTAATAAATAAAAATTTTCCTTTTTTTCACACCATGACAGAAATTTTATTCTTTAGAAATGGGTTTAATAAAAAAAGTTTTCCAAACCCGGGAAAACCGCCTTTAAAGGTTTTTTAGAAGTGTTTTTTTGTTTTTGGGGAAAACTCATTTTCCCCCGCCTCCTCATTTATGTTTTCCCTCATTCGGGCCCCACCAGGCCCTTTCATCTCTTTTGTTTCATCGTTTGCCATTTTGGGACGCATGGGCCCGCCTTACCGATAGGCGAAGGGCTTCATTAAAAAAAAATTCCCAAACGGGTTTTCTTTTAAAAGGGCCCGCTGCCATTATAAGGAAAAAAATTTTAATAAACCTCACATCGTACACACAAAACAGATCCAGACTTGTCTGGGCCCCGTGGGGTTTTGCTGGCCCGTATTGTGCTCAAAGGGTTTACTTTCATATTTTTTGTCTGCTTGCCCTTTCCCCTCCTCACCAAATTAATTTCACATTTTTCTTGTGTTGTGCAGAACTATTCCACTTCCCAAAAAATCAAACATATTGTTTTAAATTCTTGGAAATTTTTGGGATTATAAGGGGTTGATTCTGGTATTCAATTAAAGGGTTTTTTAGAACAATAGGAAAAAGGTTCTTTTTCTTTAACTTGGTTCATGTTGTAACATTTTTTCTGTAAGAAGAGGCTGGGGGCCTCTGCGGGAATTTTAAATTTTAGTTTTTAGAACTTTCGTAAAATAAACAGCGTCTGTGATAATAAAGGAGAGAAACTTCCCACTAATTCCTTTTTGACAGAAACCCCCTGGAAAGGGCATGGCTTGTGAAAAGTTTTAACATATACAGCCTTATTTTACGAGTTTAAAAAACTCCCCCTTTATTCTCATGATGGAGAGAAAACCCTTTGGAAAGGGAAAAAAAATTTTTCCCCAAAAAGCAGTTTTTTTTTTTTTAAAAAAATTTTTTTTTTTTTTTTTAAAATTAAAAAAAAATCCGATTTTTTTTTTTTTTTTATATTAAAAAAAAACAAAAAAAAAACATTTATTTTTATCCACCCTGCTTACATCCCCCCCTGCATACATAGCTCCACACTCATAGATCAGCCCTCTCCCTGCGTCTCCTGACTTGTGGAGAGAGCAGCAAGAGCTCGCCACAGCAGCCGCACAGTGCAGCTGATCCAGCAGTGAGCAGCAGACCTAGGCAGGCACACACAGGGTTAATCCTGGCTGTCTGTGTGCTGAGGGAAGGGGGAGGAGAAGAGGCAGACAAGAAGCACGCCCCTGAATTAAAAAATCCTGTGCTGCCAGACCCGCTGAGGTAGGCTGAAAGCCTGTAGTGAGACAACTCCTTTAACATGTCAGTTCTTGATCCGTTTGTCGCAGCATGAACCCTGTTTAAAACTACAGGGTGCGATCCTGCTGCAGCTAAAACGCACCCAAACACGCAACTGCATGTTGGATGTGATTTACACGGCGCTTTTGGATGCATTTTTTCGGATCCAAAATCGGATCCACCGCGTCGTGTGAATGTACCCTTAAGCTGTTATGCCATAAATGCCTTTAGGGTATGTTCACACATGACAGATTTGGATGCGAATTCAGCGCCGAACTTGCTTCTTCATCAGCGTTCAAACCATTGGTAAACCGACCTCCATCGCGCCCTGTGTAAAAGCAGCGTCGTCATTCAGATGACGCTGATTTTATGCAAATAATTTCACCGCTTAGTGTAAGTACTGACGGGTGTTTTACACTCTGTCAGCACTAAAGTATAGTGGTAGAAATTCTGCATTGGGCGGTCGGTGTCGTTTCCTCATCAGAATTTCGGGCGCAGAATTTCCGACAGAAAAACAACACTTTTTAAATTGTCGTGTAAACCCAACCTTGGGTACATCCACATGACAAAGTCGGATTCCGCCATTGAAAACTGTGTCGTCCATTTTAAACGAGTATTTCACAAGGTGGATTTTAGGGCCTTTTTTTCAACATGATCTTTTCTGAATAAGTTTAACCTCATAGGCCGAACGCCTGAAAAGTACCTAATGACCAGCACTTTTTTTTTTATTTATTTATTTATTTTTAAAGTTTTTCCTCTTTGTGTTTCAACAGTCGTAACTTTTTATGTTTTCAGTGACGCAGATGTACGAGGCCTCGTTTTATTTAGGACAAGTTGTACTTTTCGGGGGAATAGTTTAAAGGGGTTGTCTTGCTACACTGATTGGGTTTTTAATTAAAAGATCTTTAAAAAACAAGCAGCTTTGCAATATATGTTCATTACAAATGTCCTGCTGATTTTGAGTTATCCCTGTTAGCCCCGGTTCACACGGCTTATTCAAGCCGTAATTGCGAGCCGGATTGCGCTTGCAATTCCAGCTTGAATAAGGGGCGGGGACGCGGCCCGTCGGCCCCATAGACTTACATTATCCATGGCGCGTATTGCCCTGGATAATGTGCATGTCAGTTTCTCCCCGCCCGGTGGATTCGCCGAGCTGAGAGGAGCGACGGAATCCACTGTTTTCTATGAGAACTGTGGATTACCGTAATTACTGCGACGGATTGGCGCCGTACTGCAGCGCAAATCCGGCGCGCAGTACGGCGCCAATCCGCGCCGAGATAAGCCGGGTGAACGGCCCCTTTGTAGTAGTACATCAGCTCCTCAAATCCCTATAGCAGCAGACCTGTTGATCTTTATCTCACTGGCTGTCGGTGCTGATGACTCATCTGTTTCTGAATACAGGTCAGAGCACAGAGCCCCTCCCACACAGTATGAGGCCACATGTGATGCTTCTGTAGTGGAGGGGGAGGGCTCTGGCTTCTGTAGCTGGATTAACCCTTTGTGTGCCTGCTCCCTCCTGCTCTCTACCCAGATTAAGGAGAGCAGAGGCTGATCTGTAGTCAGAAAATGTGACAGCAGTGAAGTGTGTTACTATAATCATGATGTGTCTGTGGAGCTCTGACTATACTAATAGAACAGATCAGGGGGGCATGTGAACGGTTCATGCTCTGCTGTATTAGTGACACATCGTGATTATAGTAACACACTTGACAGCTGCCCTGTGTCTGTTCTGACAGGGTTTGTTTGTTTTTGCTGGAGATGTGGAGATTTGTATGCTAAGCAGGGCGTATAGGAACACTTACATCCCCCCTGATCTGCTATTAGCATACACAGCTTCACAGACCTCTGGCTCCACACTCATAGATCAGCCCTCTCCGGTCTCCGTGGAGCTGACAGTGCAGCTGATCTAGCAGCAAGAGCTTGCAGCAGACCTAGGCAGGCACACACAGGGTTAACTCTGGCAGCAAACCCCCTCGCCCGCCCGCCCCCCCCCCCCCCCCCCTCTGTATAGAAGTTACAGAGGAGAGCTGTCTGTGTGCTGAGGGGAGGGGGGAAGAGGGAGGAGAAGAGGCAGACAAGAAGCACGCCGCTGAATTCAAAAATGCTTTGCTGCCAGAAGTAGGCTGAAAGCGTGTAGTGAGACAACTCCTTTAAGTTCACTTACAAATTATTGCAGAATTATTTTAAATTATTTTTTTTACACCATTCACATTTCACACCTAATAACTTGTTAGATTAATTCTACAGGTTGTTACGGTTGTGTGGATACCTAATATGTGTAGTTTTTTGTGTGTGTAATGGATGCACAATTATTCTTTATTAAATATTTATTTTATTTTATTTTTTTCTACACTTTTTATGTTTTACTTTTTTTTTAAATCCCCAGAAGGGAGAACTTTTACTTTTTTTTTTTTTACTTAGTATTGTATTAGCATATTCATATATGTTAATACATTATAATCTGTGTCAGTTTGACACAGGCAGCAGTCAGGGCAGCACACAGTCTTCCCTGATTGCTGGCTTCTTAGGCTATGTTCACACGGCTTATTTCAGAACGTATTTACATCGGATTGCCGATCGTAAATACGTTCTGAAATCAGTTGTAAATCAGTTGCCAAAAGTGCACTAAGTGTGGCACGTATTTGTAACTGATTATCCCGACGGATCACCATCTCAATCATTGTAGGTGGTGAATCCGTCCGTAAATAATTGACATGTAATTGTTTTTTCCGTCCGGATTGCCGTCGTCAATCCGCGGCGGCAATCCGGCACGGAACTACGCGTTGTGTGAACGACGAGCCGTATTTTCTATTGAAATCAATAGAAAATAGGCTGTGACTTGTTTCTGACTGATTTGCCGACGGATTGACGATCGTCAATCCGTCGGCAAATACGCGTCGAAATAAGCCGTGTGAACGAGGCCTTACACCGCTCCGGGGCCAACTCTGCAGCCATTCCCTGGGCTCTCTTGGGTCACTGGCAGACCCGATTCCCCCCCCCCCCTCCCCCCTGACAGAGCAGGAGAAAGCCCTTTGATTACGCTGCAGTCATGAATCACGGTAATCAAAGGGTTAAACCCCGATGTCTGCGGCGACACCAAAAGACGTTGTTGCAGACGAACGACCTGCACCGCCCGAAATCAAAAGTCAATGGGCGGTTGTTAGGGGGTCCCACAGCAGGAGCATACGCCCACAGGATGGGTATATACAACCGAACTCCAATAGGAAAAATTAGAATAATAAAATCCTGATCTCCATAAACGCTAAGCACCTGATGAGATTACCTTGATGCGGTAGCTGTTCATATGCGATTTGATCAAAATGAGCACTAAAACCCTTCATTTTATGCATGTATAAGAACAGCAGCAATGCATCTTTAGGGTACGTCTACCAGGGCTGTGGAGTCGAAGTCGGTGCCTCTTTTGCAGGAGTCAGAGTCGTCATAAAAGGGATATATATAATATATTATATATATAATAAGCTGGTCCAGTTAGTTCGATGCAAGAGCAAGAGGCATTGGGTCCGGCCAGTGCTCCTGCTCCCATATCTTCAGCCTCATCACATGAGGAGTGTAATTGATGACATGGAGCAGGCAAAGCACTTCCCCAGTGGAAAAGTTTCTGCTCCCATGGCAAACAGATTTCAGCAAAATTTTCACCTGCTTTCAAAGAAGTAGAAGATCAACCATTCATCAAAACTGGCTGTGGCTGAGGCGATTCCTTTATACCCTGATATTGTTAGAGATATTGCCCCTGTGGTCACCGCTTTCCCCCAACCCAAGTTAGTGTAGAGAGGCTGTTCTCTAGCCAGGAAATAATGAGATCAGAGGTGAGGTCATGGATGCAGGATCTGATGGAGGCAAGACGTTGTCTCAGAACACATTCAGAGACTCCACAAATGTTCCTGCAGTGTTTTGCATATTTACAATTTTTTTGTGTTCTAAAGTCATATCCAATAAATATATTTTTACACTGACAAGCAAAATGGTAACAATATTTTAAACTTGTGACTTTCAGGCTCCATATCTCTCCATCCACTACAGCTTTGAGGCTACTGTAATTTTATATACATCTTACCTATTTTATACATACATTTGACTTGTAAGTATTTAGCATCTGCTTAGTTCTGCAGATTCTTTCCTGTAACTGCACTATTACTGTTTTGCTCCTAAAAATCAAAATGTTAATTTTTATTATTTTGTTAGTATTGGGATTTCAATACTGCCTGAATCCTTCTGGGCTCTGGATCAGATTCAAGCATATCTTGACCAAAATCTGATCCCAGGTCTCTTCTACACATCCCCAATGTTGGTGCAGACTGGACTTGGATACAAATACAGTTTTTTTTCTTAAACCTCTACCCACAAGTGTTCAAAAGATAAAAACATTGTTACCCTTTTGCTTGTCAGGGGTCTGTTCTACCAAAATAGCTGAATATTGTATCATAAGGTATAAACACCTGATGACCATTTTACTACAGTAAACTTATCACTTAAACATGCGCCGTGTATGAGGGAGTCGGAGGATTGGGGGCTTTGGCTTGCCGACGCCACAGTCCTGACGTCTACCCGACCAGTAAAGTTTAGTCGTCGGATTCTGCTGTTAAAAAACAAAACAAAACAAAAAAAAAAAACATGTCTTCTTACGTGAGTTATTCAATGTGGATTTAGGGTCAATTTACTTTAGGTTTAAGGTGAATATTTTGAATCAAAATCAATGTGGAGTCTGACTTGAAGTACTCGTTGTGTGGACGGAGACGGAAATGCTGTCGATTTTGAAACTACTGAGCCCTGACGGTCACGTGACCACTGGTTTCGGGAACCAGGAAGCTGCAGGATTCCTGCCTGTCTATACAGCTGTCTGGAAAGCGGGGACAGTAATAAAGCATCAATGGAAACAGGTTGCCAGCAACTCCGGTACAAGTGAGATCCATACGCCTTTATATATGATCCATTAAAAAACATGTGAGGACATGCAAGCCAAGAGATGGTAGCCTGGAGCGCCAACGCGTTTCAGGCTTCACAGATTAAGGGCTTGTACCGGAGTTGCTGGCAGCCTGTTTCCATTGGTGCTATCTCAGTATTGTGCCCTCCAGATCACAGCCGTGCATCCCGGATTTTTGGTATGGCGAGCTGGCTTATTTTCTAGTTCCACAGCAATAAAGCATCCCTGTCTTCTCATGTAATGTCCAGCCATCACTGACAGCTGGCTCTCCACCCAGTCCCATAACGTCTGTGCAGAGATTTACAGCCATTGCCCGGATGGTTGTCTGCTGTTTGACAGAAATGCAGCCAGCTTCACATTCACACTTCCTGCTCAGTCTGTGAACGGGTCTATAGCATTGATTCTCATATCGGCTCTGCCGTTCCTAAGCCTGCGTTCACACGGCACAGGACAAAGACAAGTATTTGTCCTGTTTTGCAGCCGGGGGGGTGGGGGGGGGGCTCTTTTCTCCACGATGACGAGAAGAGCCCCCCCCCCCATTGAGTGTTCATATTCCACCCGGGAAACCGGAGGGAAGAATGAACATGCTCAATTTTTTGAGCGACCGCGGGGGGCAAAACCCTCGGGGCGGAAAACCCTCAGGGGGGACTGCACGGGTTTTCCATAGAGCACAATTGTGCTCATTTTCGGCCGGTTTTTCAGGCGGTCCGAAAAAACCGGCCGAAAACCCGTGCCGTGGGGACATGCCCTAAGTGTTCCTGTTAGTGAGATGAGTGCTAGAGATCTAACATTTGTAGTGCACAAGGCTACAGAGCTTAAAACTTGTCATGAACTGAGGTAAACAAGCTCCTGTAATAGAGATAAGACTCAGGGAGTGACTCATCCTGGTGGGACAGCAGGTTGGATCAATCAGATAAGAGCAGGGAGAGATGGTTGGTAACCAAGGGAAACTTATGTACACCAGCAGTAAAGAAAATCTTCTTTATCTCCAGAACAAAGCAAAATAAACATGGCAATCTATTTGGTACTAGTCTTCATTTATCTTTCCCTACGTGTTAAAAGCTAATCAATGTGGGGAGAAAAACCCCTTTTTAACGTTGACGCAGCCTTACATCAGCATTGAGGCCTCTTCGTTCTCCGAGTCGGTGGTGTCCAAGAGCTGCATAGTGTGTCCTAGTGATCAGATGGAAATACCCCTTTAAAAGGCATAGTCTTCATAAGACGACCTGTGTCCGTCGAGCTCGATTAGATGGAGGGGAGAGCATCCCCTGCTCTGATTGGCAGTGAGTTGTCCTAGTAGGGGGCAGCCCTGGTATGTGGAGGCGGTGAGTATGAAAGTATCTCCTCTATCAGCCTGGACGGCCGCTCTTCAGATGACACATTCATTCTGGATGTATCTGTCCCTGTTTGATCATTCACAGATTTGATTTGTACAAGTGTCCTGGATAATAGGCCGTCAATAAGAGAGCGCCTTGTCTGCCGCTGCAAACGTCACCTCATGAGACCTCCGGCGCGTGTCACGTCCTAGGCCAGAACACAGAGCCGTCCTCAGTCCATGTATGATGCAGGACAGGACACGGCTTTGTTTTTATCATCCCGTTTTGTAACGGATTCTGTACGAAATAGAGATGTCTTTGTTTGACGGCCTCCCCGCTGTTGTGTTCCAGATCTCGGCTGCAGTGCTTGCTTTCATATCTGCCTGCGAAAGTCCGTGACGGAGTCAGAAGCCAAAGACGGGGACGAGGACAACCTCCAGAGCGCGTTTAAAAAGCTGCGGGTCGACGCTGAAGGGTAGGTCACATTCACGCTCCTTGTGTCTGCAGACTTTAGCCGTCTTGACTCTGCGTGCAACATGGCTTAGTTGCTTGAAGCCTATATACAGCACCTGCAAACACAATACAATATCAGCAGCACTCTATAGACACTAAGGCTATGTTCACACGGCTTAACTGCGGGATGTAATTACGCCCCGCAATTACGCCGTGTGGGCGGGAGCGGGGGGGCCGGGCCTTCGCCGGCCCATAGACTTGCACTGCCAGCGCATGTATACGCCGCTAGTAATTCACATGTCACTCATCTCCCCCCGCGGCGGATTCGCCGAGCAGGGAGAGGAGACGTAATCCATAGTTCTCTATGAGAACTGTGGATTACCGTAATGACTGGGACGGATTCCAAACGTAATTCGCGCACTACAGCGTGTAATTACGGAATGAAATACGTCCCATTTTAAGCCGTGTGAACATAGCCTAAGGGCCACATGTATGAAAACGGTTTAGGTCTAAAACTCACTTTTTTGCCCATAGTAACCTTTAGTTTTAGACCTAAACAGTTTTCATACATGTGGCCCTAAAAATGGTCAAAAAGGACATAAGATTTTTTTGGAACAGCATTTCTGCTACTATGGAATATATGAGAAAAATTTGGGGTTCTTAATATACATTTTTGATAAAAACTGTAAATGCCCACCTACCGCCGCAAGGTGACCCCAATTCAGGTGGGAACCTACGCTACATGCTACTTCTCTTGGTGGTAGTCAAAAGCTAGGCAAACACAATAAAATATCAGCAGCACTCTATATAAACTAAAAACGATCCAAGAGAGCTGGAACCTTCTCTCCCTAAAATGTGGAGGTCTGAACAGACACCAAGAAAGGCAGCATGAAGTGTAGGTTCCCACCTGAATTGAGGTCACCTTGCCGTGGTAGGTGGGCATTTACAGTTTTGATCAAAAATGTGCACTAAGAACCTTAACATTTTTCATATATTCCATAGTAGCAGAAATGCTTTTCCAAAAAATTCTTATGTCCTCTTTGTTTTTAGTGTCTATAGAGTGCTGCTGATATTGTATTGTGCTTGCATAGCTTTTGACTCCACACCAGTGTGCACCTATACGGATGTGCTGACCGGATTTTGTTTTTTGACTATATACAGCACCTGGACTGTTTGATAGAAATGTCAGGGGCCAGAATTGCAAACACTTTAAAAAAAAAAAAAAAAAGGCCGCAGCAGGGACCCCATAATATGACCTCACTGTTACTGACATTAGACATATCTGTATGTTACGTCTGCGGCGGGTGACAGCTGGGACCTGCCACTATAAGCTGGGATCGGAGAGAGCTCCAATCCAGCTTTTCAACCCTTTGGGCGGCGCGCCATCTAAATGAATGGGGAATGGTACAGTCTTCTATCCTTTGCCTGATCGGCCCTCTGCAACGAGGTTGTGATGTGCCGGGCAGTTACCATGGCAGATGGAGGCCTAATGAAGCCCTCTATAGCTGCCATGTTACTACTCATATTACACCCAGAATGTAATTGGGAGCCATATTCGTACACCTTCTCCAATATCTATGTATTGCAGAACAATGTACAAGCAATCCCGGACCCTAATAGTCAAGTACCCAAAGGCTATGTCCACACGGCAGGGGACAAAATACTTGTAGGATTCTAATCTGAATCTGACCACTATTTTACACTCTGTTTACGTTTTTGTTACGACTTTTGTCCTGATTTTTTTAATTATTTTTTTTGCAGTGGTTTTCGAATTTCATTCAATTGAACAGTTCTGTAATCCACTGTTTTCAAGTGAAATACGGCGGATGATGGAACACGTTCTAAGTATTTTGACCCGGTTTTCGGATTTGAAATTCGACCTAAGAAAATCGGAGCTGTGTAGACTACAGATCGGATTTTCTATTGAAGCCTACGGGGATGATTTACAGTTATGGCTTTTTGTGGATTCTGAATATCGAAGCCGCTTAAAAATGCGACTGTATATCACTATTGTGTAGACGTAGCCTAGGAGGGGATTACAAGTATAAAAGAAAAATAAAATGTGCAAAACATCCCCTTTTTGTTATATAATTATATATATTCATATAATGTAAACTATAATATAATGTATGGTGAATACCGTAGAAGAAAATAAATTTCCATCGCTAAAATTGTGGAATCACTCGGTTTGAAAAACCCAAAAAGTTATTGATTGCAGCAAGTTTTAAAAAAAAAAAAAAAAAAATTATTTTTTAAAAAAAGTACTATATTCTAACACAAACTCCACACGTTTGGTATTGCCAGAATCGCACCAACTTGTATCAGAATACAGAATGCATGTCATTTATAATGAACAGTGAACTTCATAAAAATGCTACGCCACATAGAGTTTTTGGGGTTTTCCAGTATGTTATATGGTACAGTCAATGACGCCATTAAATAGTATATCTTGTCCCTCAAAAATCAAGCCCTCCTACTTCTATGTGGACTGAAAAGAAAAAAATTATGGCTCTTTGGGGTTAATAGCAATTCATAGTTACAGAGCACCCCCACAACATTAGCAATACAAATCAATAGATGTCACAGGGCTGCATCAATTCCTATGATGAGGGGCCATCTTTAACACAAATCCTAATTTGAGAGTTGGAGTCCAAATGCTAACTTGAAAAAAGGTGATTAGAAGCCCTAGACCTTTCCCTTAGCCTAAGGCTATGTTCACACGGCTTATTTCGGGGCGTATTTACGGACGTAATTACGTCTGCAAATACATCCCGAAATAAGTTTCAAATAATGAACAATTAGATTAGCATTGATTCCAATGTAAAATACGCCTCGTCGTTCACACGAGGCGTATTTTCGCAACGTATTTGCCGGCGTAAATACGTTCGTACATACGATCGTAAAATTAAGTCCCCTGTCACTTATTGAGGCGTATTTCGCGACGGAAATCCCCATAGTAAAGTATGGGGATTGTATTGACTACGCTAATTACGCGCCCCCCATTGTGACAAGTAATTGATACTTATTTCGGGACGTATTTGCGGACGTAAATACGTCCGTAAATACGCCCCGAAATAAGCCGTGTGAACATAGCCTAAGACCTGATATTACTAACTCTCCAGACGGAGCACCAGATCTTGACGCGTTTCTACATGGAGCTCGGGTTTCATCAAAAGGACTTTCAATATGAAAATATTAAAGGGGTGATGCCGCCGAAGACTATGATGACATATCTATAGGATATGCCATCAAGGTCTGATAGGTCTCGTAACGGGTCCCAAAAGTGTTGGCTCAGAACGGAGAGCCGGTTACGCTTGTGCATGACTCTCATTTTGTTCAGAGTACAGACAAACACTCCGTTCCCCTGTACTGGGAACTCCCATAGAACAGAATAGAGAACACAGTGCTCCCTGTAATGGGAACTCCCATAGAACAGAATGGAGAACACAGCGCGTACCCCATGCTGGGAACTCCCATAGAACAGAATGGAGAACACAGCGCTCCCCTGTACAAGGAACTCCCATAGAACAGAATAGAGAACACAATGCTCCCCTGTACTGGGAACTCCCATAGAACAGAATGGAGAACACAGCGCTCCCCTGTACTGGGAACTCCCATAGAACAGAATAGAGAACACAGCGCTCCCCTGTACTGGGAACTCCCACAGAACAGGATGGATCATTGTGCGCATGCGTGACCGTCTCTCCATTTTGAGCTGAATGTGATGGGATATTTTTCTGCATGCATTTGGTGCGGACAGTGTGCAGATTTCAGAGTGGAAATCTTTGTAGTTATGCAAATGCATCAAAGCTTACCCTGTTATTTTTAGGCCTAAAGGGGTTTAAAAAGCTAATTTTCATACATTCTATTGGGGAATCCTTGGTAAATAGAGAGAGGGGGTCTATGTCCCTTGGGTACAATGGAGAGCGTCTCATGCTCCGGAGGACCCATATTGTCCTGCATTACAGATGGTCCATTGATCTGAATGAGCAGAGTGTAACACTTATTTTCCCCTGTGGTGGTGCTGTGGGGAAATTGAACACTTGGGGCGACATGTATGAAGGAAGGCGGATCGAGGTGAATAGTCGAGTCTTATTTTCAGTGTATAATACGCCTGAATGTATGAAATTGTTTTTTGTGCGATTATAAATGGTGTGTAAAGTTCCCCGTCCCTCGCCTGTGTGTTTGGTGCATTAAGAAACATAGGCGCATTAGTAATGCCCCAAACATGTATAAAGGCTAAAGATGCAACTAAGAGAAAAGTCATTAGAATAGCATGTCAGTGAATAGAAACCATGGGAGTGATCCTGCTTGGTGGACCACAGGTCCCAGCAAGACATGTGCTGTGCTGGCTCCTGCTGTATGTAGAATAAAGGGCGAGAGCAGCAAAAATAAACTTCAAATATAATGTAGTAAAAATTAAAATTTTAAAAATCTGAACAACATAATCAATGGGTAATTTGATGTAAAATTAGTTTAAGATTCTATGACTTTTAGATACATTTTATGGGAGATATTTCTGTATTTTGGGGATATTATATATTTTAATATGATTAAATTTTTCGCTTAATTTAAATAATGAAATTTTCTATAGTTTGATAATTATAATAAATTACTTTTTATTGTTGTACTGGTGGAAGTTGAGAATTATTGAACATTTATCCCCTTACAGCAAATCTAGCTCCACCTCGACTCCCCAGGCAGAGCACATTGAAATAGGCCTGTCGGAGCTGTAATGCGCCTAGGTTTGCCGAATCGCATTCATATGGTCATTCATGTGTCTAATCTTACGAATGTGGTGCGACACACCTCCATAATGCCCCTCATGTTTGGCACATTAGAAAGTGTCGCGTATTACGAACAATGCACCTAACGCATGTATTAGGCGCATTAGACATCTTAGCCGGCTCCGTTAGGTGCATTGTATGCCAGAAAAAGGGTGAAAAACCCGATTGTACATTTCGCCCTTTTTGGCAGATTTCCCCATAGATAACAGTTGATAATCAGGGGTCCTAGAAGGGGGACACTTTGCAAGCTGATTGTCAGAGGACTCTTCTAACAAGTAGAGATTGCCCCAAGTGGAGGACCCCTTTAATGTGTTCTAGCTCTACCAGAGAATCCGGATTTGACTTAACCGCAGGCGTTTGTGTTTCAGAAGCACTGCATCATTGTGTGGAGCCGACGGCTCGAATTCAAGATCGTGCGGGAGAGCGGCCCTTGAAGACACCAAACCCAAAGCGTTGGGTTCTCTGAAGGAGAGCTGGCATGGGTAAGGCCTCAGCACAGCTGAATGATGGCTGGTCACTGCATTAAAGCTGATATTTTACTTTACCTGTCACTATGTGGTTTATGGAGAGCTATGTGTGCCGCCATGTGGTTTTCCTTCATGTTAAGCAGTGGTGGTAAGAATTGCCGTAGATTAGCTTAAACCCAATTGACTCCTAAAATTTTACTTTTAATAAAGAATGTTCTAAAAGACCCAAACTAATTGCCTTAACCCAGGAATCCTTAAACTGCGGCCCTCCAGCTGTTGGAAAACTACAACTCCCAACATTCCCACTGGTATAGATTATCCAAATGCATGTTGGGAGTTGTAGTTTCCCCACAGCTGGAGGGCCGTGGTTTGATGATGCCTGCCCTAACCAATTAAAAATCGGCAACACTGTCGCTTAGGGTATGTTCACACGGCATATTGGGCGCGCGTACAGTACGTGCCGCAATATCCCGAGTGTTTTGGAAGCAGCGTGTATTTCTAAAGCTTGGGGGAGCCGGCCCCATTGACATGCATTGTCAGCAGGTGCGTAAGCACCGCGAACAATTGACATGTCGCTTCTCTACCCGGGCGATCGTAATGTACACTGGGGGAGACACCGCGTTATTCATAGTTCTCTATTGCGGCGCGCGTTTTGCCCGTACTAGAACGCAAGTACGCAGCGAAATGCACGCCGCAATTACGCCGTGTGAACATAGCCTTATACTCCTAGTAGATGAATACTTGATGATATCACGATCTGAAATTACATCTGTACTGTAGTGAATTAACTACAGGATAAGCACACTCTAGTAGCTAATTTCTCTGTCTCTATTGGAACCTTTTAACAAACACTATATGTTATAAGTGCATTATATTATTTAGATAGACTCAATAATTATTCCGTATTCTAAGGCAATGTTCACACGGCTTATTGCCGACGTAATTGCGGGGACGGGTTTCACGACATTCATTATTCACGGCACGTACACGCCGTAAATAATGTGCTTGTCACTTTCTCCCCCCCTCGGCGGATCCGCTGAGCGGGGAGGAGCGACGGAATCCATAGTTCTCTATGAGAACTGTGGATTACCGTAATGTCTGGTACGGATTTCAGCCGTATTTTGCGCACTCCAGCGTGTGAACGAGGCCTAAAGGTAATGATCTGCAGTTATCACAACGATTAACAGTGCGCAAAATCTAAAACCCAAGTCCTAACTTGAAAAGCGCCTTTTCTGACGATATTTTTATTAGGTTATCGACAAGGTTTGCCAACCGTTTTCTTTCTGAAACACCCGGACAAATTGATATTCAGGACAAAAACGTGTCTAAAACTGCGCCGAGGTTTTCAAGAATTAACACTTTTATTTTCATCACCCAAAACCGCTTCCAAAGAAGCGCTGAAAACATATGTAAAACCTCTTCGTGTGTGAACTACGCCGTTTTACATAGGAATCGATGGAACTTAACTGGGGGTGTTTTGGAGGCTTTTTTTTTGGCGCTGTTTTGCAGGAGGAAACGCTCCGAAAACGGCATCAAAATCAGCTGTGTAAAATTGCCCTAAGCCGTTTGAGCATTTGATGCTCAAATCTGGCAGTTTTCAGCCTGTTCTGCCAGAGAGGAGTCTGGCTTATTCATGAGCAGGTCTTAGCCCCGCCCATTTGTGGCTAGCTCCACCCCTCAGCTGTTTCAACCTATTCATGTGAATACGTAAAACCTATCAATCACCGGGGCTAGATGCAGGTGGGCGGGGCTAATGAAGAAGCTGGACTCTTCTCTGGCAGAACAGGCTGCAAATTACCAGATTTGAACATTATGTGCTCTAAAACTGCTGCATCTTACAGGATAAGGGACACAGCACTGGAAACAGCAGGTCTGTCACTATCTTGTGCTGCCCTCATCAAGGCTGGCGTAACCTATGTGACTGGTTCCCTTTAAGAGCCTAGTCAGGTGGTGATTTTGCTATAATCCAGTCTAGATGACTGGAGAAGACAGAAATCTAAACGCTCTTCGGCCAAAACAAACGTGTAAGCTGTTGGCTTGGCCGGTGCATGGTTTGAATAGCTGCAAATTGATCTAATCCTGAGGTAACAGAGCAGAATGAGGTCACTTTACAATCGGGGAAATGTCTTTAACCCTCCCGTCGCCAGGGCTGTAATAGTATGTTTTCCGTTTGTCAGGCAGAAGCCTGACCGGTTTGTAAGGATATGTTCACATGGCGTATTTTTTGGGGCGTACTTTGGAGCGTAATTGCACCAAAGTGCACCTTGCAAATACGATAAACCCATACTACTCACTGAGTGCTATGTTAAAGTATGCACAGTATTTCCTGGCGTGTACTGTGCGGTAGTAAAAAGAGGTGACGTCACTTATTTCGGGTGCTTATAATATGAAACCAAATAGGAGGCAAGCCTTTCGCGTGCGTACCTGCGTGCACTGCAATAAACCATGTTCACCATTTATGTTCACAAGTGTCGACACATAATCGCTGCTTACGCTGCGGGGGACGGAGAGGTCTCACAAAGGTAAAACAGCTAACGGGTAGCCAGCTGACCCATCTCTGCTGCAGCACCGGACCCTACACTAGGGGTCTGCAACGTTGGCTCTCCGTGAAACTGCAACTCCCATCATGCATTTATATAATCTGTATCAGTGGGCATGATGGGAGATATAGTTTCCCAACAGCTGTAGAGCTGACGTTGCAGACCCCTGCCCTACACAAATCTTTTTTCTGTTTTTGGAGAAAAAAAAAAAGTCCACAGCAAAAAGGTAGTATCCAGCAAGGTAAGTTTGGTTAAAATATAAAAAAGGGATTTTATTTCATATAAAATAGAAACACGTGCCAAGGGCAACAGGCGACTAAGTCTTATTATTATTATTATCGTTTATTTTGGAGCGCCCTTAATTCCAGGGCGCTGTACATTTCAGGCGGGTACATAAATAACATTGGTCAGACAATTACTAAGTGACTAACAACTGGTACAGAGGGAGAGAGGTCCCTGCCCGCGAGGGCTTACAGTCTACAGGGAAGGGGTGAAGAGACAGAAGGTGAGGGGCAGACATGTTTGTGGGGCGGAGGAGTGCAACCCGGTTAATGTTGGTTATAGGCGATCCTGAAGAGATAGGTTTTCAGGTTACGTTTGAAGCCGGTGAGAGAGGGGGAGAGTCTGAGGTGTTGGGGCAGTGAGTTCCAAAGTGTGGGGGAAGCACGAGAGAAGTCTTGGAGACGGTTATGTGAGGAGGTGATAAGAGGAGAGCAGAGGAGGTGGTCCTGTGAGGAGCGGAGGTTGCGTGAGGGGAGGTATTTAGAGATTAAGGCAGAGATATATGAAGGGGAGAGGTTATGGAGAGCCTTGTAGGTCAAAGTTGCTAGCTTGAACTGGATTCGCTGGGCAATGGGTAGCCAGTGAAGGGATCGACAGAGGGGAGAGGCAGGGGAGTAGCGAGGAGAGAGGTGAATCAGACGGGCAGCAGAGTTAAGGATGGTATGGAGGGGAGCGAGGGTGCTAGCTGGGAGGCCACAGAGAAGGATGTTGCAGTAGTCGAGGCGGGAGATGACGAGGGCGTGGACAAGCATTTTTGTGCTTTCAGAGTTAAGAAATGAGCGGATTCGGGAAATATTTTTTAGGTGGAGGTGACAGGCAGAGGTGAGGGTTTGGATGTGCGGTTTGAAGGACAGATTGGAGTCAAAGATTATCCCAAGGCAGCGGACCTGTGGTGCTGGTGAGAGAGTGTAGCCATTAACAGTGATAGAGAGATCAGGTGGAGACATGGAGTGGGACGGTGGGAAGATAATGAGTTCAGTTTTCTCCACGTTTAGTTTTAGTAAAATGGCAGGAGAAGGAGGAAATGGAGGACAGGCAGTCAGGGATCCGGGAGAGAAGAGAGGCGACATCTGGGCTGGAGATGTAGAGTTGGGTGTCATCAGCATACAGGTGGTAATGAAAGCCATGTGAGGCTATGAGCTGACCAAGGCCAAGGGTGTAGATAGAGAAGAGTAGTGGACCCACGAATGACCCCTGAGGGACACCAAAAGAGAGTCGCCAGGGGGGAGGAGGTGGAGGGAGACTGGGAGACGCTGAATGTCCGATCAGTGAGGTACGAGGAGATCCAGGAAAGAGCCAAGTCCGTGATGCCGAGGGAGGAGAGGATGTGAAGGAGAAGTGAATGGTCGACAGTGTCAAAGGCAGAGGAAAGGTCTGGGAGGAGAAGCACAGAGTAGTGGCGTGAGGCTTTGGCAGTTGCTATGTCGTTGGTGACTTTGGTTAGGGCGTTTTCTGTAGAGTGGTGGGGTCGGAAGCCCGATTGGAGCGGGTCAAGGAGAGAGTTGGAGGAGAGGTGGGAGGACAGTTGAAGATAGATGTGCTGTTCAAGAAGTTTAGAGGCGAATGGAAGCAGTGAGATGGGACGATAGTTGGACACAGAGGAGGGGTCAAGAGATGGTTTCTTAAGGATGGGGGTGATGGTCGCATGTTTAAATGAGGAAGGGAAGATGCCAGAGGTTAATGATAGATTGAAGAGATGGGTGAGGGCTAAGGTCAGGGATGAGGTGAGATGGCAGTGGGTCAAGACTACAGGTGGTGAGGTTTGATTTGGACAGTAGAGAGGAGAGCTTGTCAGGAGTGACCGGTGAGAAGCGAGTTAGAGGGGAATGGTCATGAGGAGGTACAGAGGTGGGCTGTGGGGACACCGCAGGAATAGAGGTAGGCTGAGGGGACTGCGGGGTGAAGCTTTGTCTGATGAGATTTATTTTATTATGAAAGTGAGTTGCAGGGAGGAGGGGGCGGGGGTGCGGGTGGACGCAGGAGAGAGTTGAAGGTGTTAAAAAGTTGTCTGGGGTTGTGGGACAGGGAGGATATGAGAGTGGTGAAATAGTCTTGTTTGGCTGAGGTGAGTGCAGATTTAAATGTGTGTAGTGATTCTTTATATGAGGTGAAGTCAGTGTCTTCCATGTTTGAAACGTAATCGTTCTTATAGCAAGGACGGTTATGTTTGAAACGCGTACGCATTTTGTTGCAGTTTGTGTTATTTTTATGACGTAAAAATACTTTGGTTAAAAAAATTTTTGAAAGTATTTTTACGTCCTATAAAAATAACACACATGCCAAGGGCAATAGGTGACAAAATGCAAATGCGTTTCAAACATAACCCTTTCTTGCTATAAGAGCAATTAGGTTTGAAACGCGGAAGATTTAGTCGCCTGTTGCCCTTGGCATGTTTCTATTTTATATGAAATAAAGTAACCAAACTTACCTTGCTGGATACTAAATTTTTACTGTGCTCTCACAGAGATGCCCGGCTCGGCCGTTGGTACATTTACCTCCACGGATCTTCCCGTGAATCCACAGGAGAATCTGCATGCCTTTTATGTATGGATTTTTCTGCAGATTCACCAAAGATTTCAACCCAACTGCATGGAAAGTTACATAGTTAGTACGGTTGAATAAAGACACGTGTCCGTCAAGTTCAACCAAGGGTGGGGAAAATGTGGGTGAAGGGAGAGAGACAAGGAGTTCAAGCCCAGCCTCACCACTGGTCAATGCCCTGAAACCCACAAGGCAAGAACCAATCTGCTCCAGAGGAGACCCCATCTCTGACCCCAGAGCCTCCACCAGCCAAGATCCAGAATTTTACATGTCTACATACGCATTAATATTCTTTAGTTTCTGGTCGTTTTCTAAGCCTTTCTTGAAACTCCCAACTGTTCCTGCTGTGACCAGCTCCTCAGGCGGCTATTCCACAGATTTACAGTTCTTACAGTGAAGAAAGCTTTTCTCCTCTGGAGGTTGAATCCTTTTTTCTCTAGTCAAAGGGAATGTCCCCTTGTCTTTTGAGGAGGCTTTACATGAGTATAAGGCAATGTTCACACGGCTAATTTTGGGACGGATTTCAGCCCGTATTTCGCGCCATACTGCGCGAATTACGGGTGAAATCCGTCTGAGTCATTACGGTAATCCACAGTTTTCATAGAGAACTATGGATTCCGTCTCCTCTCCCCGCTCGCCGTATTTCGGCGGGATACGCGCCATGGATAATGAATGTCTATGGGGCAGGCGAGCTGCTGGCTCCGGAGCACATGGCGTAATTGCGGGCGAAATCCGTCCCACAATTACGCCATGAATCAGACGTGTGAACGTAGCCTAAGTGAGGAAATCTGTAGTGACAATCCATAAGGCTAGGTTCACAGGGCATTTGTTGCACGTGTATTTTTAAGCATGAAAAGCAGCGAATGCGAGTGTAGTTAAAAGAAAAGAAAAAAAAATCCGTCTGAAGTGTCCCATATGCAACAATGGGGCACATGGTGTTATTCACATGATGCATAAAAAACACAAGGGCACATCAGGGATTTGCAGGACTGAAAGCTTTAGGAGCTAGGACATGGATCTGCTACACTGGGTGCAGCTAATATGATTCCTGAAATTTGAAGAAGGTTGGGTTCACACAGTGTTTTTTTGAAACGTATTCTTCAGTGCTGCCGGTCCGCCAAGACCCAGAAGAGGTAGAAGCCTTTCCATTATACTTTTTTCTCTGTGTAGGCTCCTCTCCAGGTTTTGGTTTATAAATATTGCTGCAAAAGCACATTGTGAACCCGGCCAAAGGGAGTCAAATACAAAGCAGAAATCTGAGGTTGTCTCTTGGATTCCTTCTGCATATTGGGCTATGTCTACAGGGCAGAAGTTAAAATGGCGTCTCAAATCTGAGGGTATTTAAATTTTGCCGTAGTGTGTGTGTGTGTGTGTGTTAGGCCTCGTTCACACGGCTTATTTGTCCGCGGATTGGCGCCGTACTCCGCGCCGGATTTGCGCTGCAGTACGGCGCCAATCCGTCACAGTAATTACGGTAATCCACTGCTCTCATAGAGAACAGTGGATTCCGTCGCTCCTCCCCGCTCGTCGAATCCGCCGCGGGGGGAGAAACTGATATGCACATTATTTACGGCGCGGACGTGCCGTAGATAATGACAGTCTATGGGGCCGGGGAGCGGCGCCCCCGCCGCGCTCTGGCCCCGCCCCCATCCCGCCCCTTATTCACGGCGGCTTTGCGCGCGCAATCCGACTCACAAATCCGGCGTGAATAAGCCGTGTGAAAAACGGCCTTAGTGTGGTGTTGTTGTGTGTGTGTGTGTTTGTGTGTGTGTGTGTGTGTGTGTGTGTGTGTTAGTGTGTGTTAGTGTGTGTGTTAGTGTGTGTGTTAGTGTGTGTGTTAGTGTGTGTGTTAGTGTGTGTGTTAGTGTGTGTGTTAGTGTGTGTGTTAGTGTGTGTGTTAGTGTGTGTGTTAGTGTGTGTGTTAGTGTGTGTGTTAGTGTGTGTGTGTGTTAGTGTGTGTGTGTGTGTTAGTGTGTGTGTGTGTGTTAGTGTGTGTGTGTGTTAGTGTGTGTGTGTGTGTTAGTGTGTGTGTGTGTTAGTGTGTGTGTGTGTTAGTGTGTGTGTGTGTTAGTGTGTGTGTGTGTGTTAGTGTGTGTGTGTGTTAGTGTGTGTGTGTGTTAGTGTGTGTGTGTGTTAGTGTGTGTGTGTGTTAGTGTGTGTGTGTGTTAGTGTGTGTGTGTGTTAGTGTGTGTGTGTGTTAGTGTGTGTGTGTTAGTGTGTGTGTGTGTTTGTGTGTGTGTGTGTGTTAGTGTGTGTTAGTGTGTGTGTGTGTGTGTGTGTTAGTGTGTGTGTGTGTGTGTGTGTTAGTGTGTGTGTGTGTGTGTGTGTTAGTGTGTGTGTGTGTGTGTTAGTGTGTGTGTGTGTGTTAGTGTGTGTGTGTGTGTGTGTGTGTTTTAATTTTTTAATTCTCCAGCCGGCCCAGTAAATGTAAGTGCACCAGAATCCGGCGGAAGGTAGACTTCTATATTCCGGCGGATTGTTGGCGGTTTAGAAATCAGACAATAGAAAATCCGAGCTATGTAGACTACATCTCAGATTTTCTCTTGCAGTCTAGGGTATGTTCACACGGCTTATTTTGGGGCGTATTTCACAGCTAATACGCGGGGAAATGCGCCCCATAATTACGGTAAATCATAGTTCTCATAGAGAACTATGGATTACGCCTCCTCTCCCCGCTCATACAATACGATCGTATTGAACGCGCGGGGAGATAAGTGACATGTCAATTATTTGCGGCGAATACGTGGGGTGAGCAATGCAGGTCTATGGGGCCAATGGGTTGCCAGCCTCCTCGTGCCGCGGGAGTGCACGTGTATACGCACGGTGTATTGCGGTGCATACTATACGTGCCGCAATACATCGTATAAACCTCTCCTATGGAGCACTGGTGACAGTCGGATTTTCGGCGGATTCTAAATAATGAACTTGCTGGAATTTGACCAGAAACCAGTGCGGTGGAGACGTAGCTTTTCACAGCTGATTTTTCTTAGGAAAAAAATGCTGTGTGGATGTAGCCAATACCCGCAACAGAATGAGCGCGGGCCCAGGATCTGAAAGTTTTCACCCTGCTCGTACGTTTACATGGAAAATGTCTCAGAATGTTATGTTAAAGAGGTATTCCGTGACTAAAAAAGAAACTAGTCAGTCCATCGGGGCATGATGGGGGAAAAACACCTTACCTCCTAAATCGGGCATCCTCAAACTGCGGCTCTCCAGCTGTTGGCAAACTACAACTCCCATCATTCCCACTGTTATAGATTATAGAAATGCATGATGGGAGTTGTAGTTTGCCAACAGCTGGAGGGCTGCAGTGTGAGGATGCCTGCCCTAAATCCTCTTGTTCCACCACTATGGTTGTCCCGGTGTCAGATGACCTCTCCGTTCAGTCTTCACGTGACCGCTGCAGCCAGTCACAGGCCGTAAAGGTCACGTGTGCTATATCCAACACATGACCTCTGCGGTCTGTGACTGGCTCGAGGGTCATGTGCAGAAAGAACTGGGAGGTCCTCTCTTGGGATCACTGGGATGACAACAGCGATGGAGGGAAAGGGATGATGCGGTAAAGTGGCGAATGGAGGGAGCACTGAGGATCTCCTAATTTGCAGACATTGTGAGTGAACCAGGCTTATTACTACTTCTATCAGTATATACTAAATATTAGGCAAGATGTGCCTCGGGCTATAACGGCTCACTTGCACTGTTCAGATTACACGTTTGTGTCATTTCAGCAGCGCAGTGAACGTGTATTGTGGCACATAACGTACACACCGCAGTACGCCGTTTGAACCCGGCCTTGAGGTTAATAGATCACAGAAAAAAATTATATATTTATAGAATATAAAATATTAGGGTATGTGCACACGGCTTATTTTGGACGCATTTTGCCGCGTATTTCACGGCGTACTGCGCTCTAATACGAGCAAAATGCGCCCCATAATTACGGTAATCCACAGTTCTCATAGGCTGGGTTCACACGGCTTATTTGCGGGGCGTAATTCCGCCCTGCAATTACGCCGTATGGGCGAGAGCGGGGGGCCGGCACCTCGCTGGCCCATAGACTTTCATTACCAGCGGCGCGTATACGCCGCTAGTAATTCATATGTCACTTATCTCCCCCTGCGGCGGATTCGCCGAGCAGGGAGAGGAGACGTAATCCATAGTTCTCTGAGAACTGTGGATTACCGTAATGACTGGGATGTATTCCAACCCTAATTTGCGCACTCCGGCGCGTAATTACGGACTGAAATACGTCCCATTTTAAGCCGTGTGAACATGGTCTTATAGAGAACTATGGATTACGCCGCCTCTGCTGCTCGTGCAATACAATTGTATTGTAGGCGCGGGGAGATAATTGACATGTCACTTATTCGCTGCGCTTTCACGGTGCAAGTAATGCATGTCTATGGGGCCGGCGGGCTGCCGCCCTACCTTCCCCCTCCCATGTCACGGGAGTATGCACCGATCAGTGTGACTCCCGAACACCCGACGTAATTGCGGGGCGCACTGTACGCCTTGCAATTACGCCTTGTGAACATACCCTTACTTCGATTCCAATGAAATGGGACTTTGATCTGAATTTGATGCGCAATATTGATGCACACCAAGATCAATTCGTTAATTTATAATTATTTTCTTTTTTTTGCAGATCAACAAGGAAAACTACAAGGGGAACCGGAAGAACCCCACGAAGATGACGCTCTAAGTCCCCGGTCCTGCACCCTCCAAAGTTTACACACTGCAGCACAAAGACCACGTGCGGCTCCCAACTAAAGCACATGAGCCTTTGTGATGTCGCGGAAGGGGGGGGGCTACCGGCGGCCGCCCGGCTGTCAGCGACCCTTCCAGCACCACCATCAATGGCTACAAGAGATTTGGCCTCGAGCCTTCAGGGGTGTCCGCCTCAGAGACTTCATCCCAGATGGGCAAGACAGATTCTTCCATTCCTCTGGAGCCCAGCGGAAACACAAAGAACAGCCTCCCTTCAGATTTCCACTCGGTGTCTAAGCTCAGCACGACTACGAAATGTACTTGCGACGGTCGCGATTGCCAGTGCGACAACTGGCAAAACATGGAGGTGTATTCGTTTTCTGGCTTGCGGGACATGCTTACTGAATGCGAGAAGACTGGGAAGGAGGAATACGCTCAGTCTTTACAAAACAGAACTCAGACGACGGGCAACGGTTCCTCCGGATCTCCTCGCTCCTGCTCGGAGCAGGCCAGGGCGTCGGTGGATGATGTCACCATAGAAGACCTCGCCGGATACATGGAATACTACTTGTATATTCCAAAGAAGATGTCGCACATGGCCGAGATGATGTACACCTGATGACGGACCTTAAGGCATGGGTGAAAAGCTACCGCATGTCGGTCATCCCTAAGCAAACTCTCTTACCCCCCCTAAACCTTCACGGGTCACCGTTTTGTGTACAATAAATCCCATCATTGCATTCTGCACAGGTTTTGATCAAGTCTAAGATCCCCCAAAAAATTTAGCAGCCATCGTTCCACCTGATATGGCCGGTAGCCATTCTGTCACCTTGGTGGTTATCTATGGAGGCCATACCCGAGCCAGTGGCTACATTCACTATCGGATCATGTCATTGCACGGAAGCCGCTGTCTCCATGTACCGCTAAAATCTAAAGTTTGGGGAGGGGTATTTCCAGAGCTGATTCTAAAAATAAAAAAAAAATTATTTAAATAAGATGGGGGTTGGATCGGAAGGAATCATTTCCACGCAGTATCATGGCAAATCTCTCTGTTCATTGCAGTGTTACATGAATGTCCGGTCACGTTTAGGTGAACATTTTGTGTGTTTAACAATAGAGGAAGTAGACTCTGGATTGTGAAGTGAGAACGGCTTCTATTTAAAGTAAGGTAGAGCGTTGCGGTGATCGTTCCGGCCGATGTATTGAAATGTTCTTGAGCTTAAAGCTAAGGCACGGTAGATTAATGTTGGCTAATAAACATTCAGTGAAACCACCTCGGCGTCTTTTATGGTGTTTGTCTCTTAGTTTTGGAAATCAAGGCAGAATGAGTGGTGTATGGAAAGCGGTGAAAGTATGTGCCCCCTGCTGTTGGTTTTTAGTGCAAAATAGCCGTCTCCCAGAAAGAAGGAAGAGAAGGGAGCTACCCTGCCAATGTTTGAAACCTCAAACTCAACAACCATCTGTTTTATAGGGTAGTTACGTACAGGTGGCACTAAAGAGACAGGTCTTTCTTGTGGACTTGAGCTCATTTGCATACTCTTTCCCAGGAAGCATTGCTAGTGAGACCTCATCTACCAACTGGATCGTATTAATTGGTGCTAGTCGGTCTAAAGATATGTTCACACAGCATATTGTGGTGCGTACTGTAAGTGCTGCAATATGCCGGGTGTTTTAGAAGTACGTGCTGGCAACAATTAGACAATCTTTACATCCTACTTTGCAGTCTTAGGCCATGTTCACACGGCTTAAAATGGGCCGTATTTCGGTCCGTAATTACGCCCTGAAGTGCGCCAATTACGGGCCGAAAACGGCCCATTCATTACGGTAATTCACAGTTCTCATAGAGAACTATGGATTACGTCTCCTCTCGCCGGGCGGGGAGATAATTGACATGTCACTTTCTAGCGGCGTATACGCGCCGCTAGCAATGACTGTCTATGGGCCGGCGAAGTGCAGGCCCCCCGCTCACTCCCCCGCTCCGCCCCCATCCACACAGCATAATTGTGGGGCGTAATTAGTCCCGCAAATAAACCGTGTGAACATAGCCTTAGGGTATGTTCACACGGCATGTTGGGTCCGTGTGAACATACGCTTCTAGATGCTTGTTTCGGTCCGTCTAGACCAGTGTTTCTCAACTCCAATCCTCAAGACCCACCAACAGGTCATGTTTCAGGGATCTCCCACAGAATGCACTGACAGTAATTATACACCTGTGCAATGCTGAGGAAATCCTGAAAACTTGGCCTGTTGGTGGAGCTTGAGGACTGGAGTTGAGAAACGCTGGTCTGAAAAGACCCAAAAACGCATCTAGCAAAGAGCAGTATGATTTTACACTGCTCGCATTGTAAAACACGTATCGGCGTTCACACGAGTGATCACCGATGCGTCCCATTGCGTCTTTCGGATCCGTTCCAAGAATTCTCATGTCAATTCTTGATCCAAAAGATGCAGCAGACGCCCTGTTTAGTACTATAGGGTGCGATCCTGCTGCAGCCAAACATGCACCTGCATTTTGGATACGTGCTGGATCCGATCAACGCTACATTTTTTGGATACGATTTTCGGATTAAACACTGATCCAAAATCGTATCCAGAAACGCTGTGTGAACATACCCTTGGGCTGAGTTCACATGGTGTGAAAGGTGTGTGTTTTCTCTGGGAAAGCATGGGTTTTTTTTTTTTTGTTTGCTTTTTTTTGTGCTTTCTTGGTGGGTGTTTTCTAAGGCATTTTTAGGTCATCTAACTTCATGTTTGATGCTTTTTTAATCTTGAAAATAAACACACAACTTGTGTTACCAAAATGTAAGTGAAATTTGGTGCTTTTTAACGTGCATATTTTTATGCACCTTGTAACACATCAAATGGTGCATAAAAAATTGTACCAAATGCACTAATGGTACATATTTCTATAGAAAACAATGCACTTTTGATGCTTTTCTGTGTGCATCTTGCGCTTTTTAAAATATGCAGCTCAAAGATTATATATATATATATATATATATATATATATATATAATATTTACATACATAACATACACGAGAATGAAAGGGGTTCTCCAGGACTGTCTCTTTATTTGTTATAGGGCTCACAAATGTCTTATAGTAAACCTTGTAATTCATACTGTAATGAGTCTATACAATATATGGGTTTCTCTATTTGACTTAAATTATTGATATCAATTATCTATTCAGTGAAATTCTAATTTTTTTTTTAATTGAACTAGTGTATATACGCACACCCACGTATGCATGAAAAACCTGATGGAAGAGTTTGTGTGCTTATACACTACTCACAAAAAGTTAGGGATTTGGCTTTTTGAACATAACATTTCTTGAAATCTTTTTTTTTAGTGAGTGAGAAAATCTCTTACCTTTTTAGAATTAAAATGTCCAACTGTTTAAATGTTTCAGTACTTCTTGCACAACTTGCTGATCTCTAAGGCCATGTTCACACGGCTTAAAATGGGCCGTATTTCGGTCCGTAATTACGTGCCGAAGTGCGCAAATTACGGCTGAAAATGCCCATTCATTACGGTAATCCACAGTTCTCATAGAGAACTATGGATTACGTCTCCTCTCCCTGCTCGGCGAATACGCCGGGCGGGGAGATAATTGACATGTCATTTTTTAGCGCCGTATATGCGCCGCTAGCAGTGATTTGTCCATGGGCCAGCGAAGTGCCGGCTCCCCGCTCACTACCCCGCTCCTGCCCCCGGCCACACGGCGTAATTGCGGAGCGTAATTACGCCCCGTAGTTAAGCCGTGTGAACATAGCCTAAGGCTGCTTTCACACGGTGCGTTTTTGATGCATTTTTCAATGCGTTTTTTGTGCAGGAAGGCACAGCAATTAATGCTGTAAATTGCTGCACAAAAATCGTGGCAAAAAGTGCGGTGAAATCGTGATTTATTTATTTATTTTTTTAGTGATTTTTGTACAGCATTAATTTCTGTTTCTTCCTGCACAAAAAACGCATCAAAAATGCAGTGTGAAAGCACCTTAAGGCTATCTTCACACAGCAACAACTGGGACGTATTTCAGCCCGTAATTTGCGCCGTACTGCGCTCAATTACGGGCTGAAATCCGTCCCAGTCATTACGGTAATCCACAGTTCTCATAAAGAACTATGGATTACGTCTCCTCTCCCCGCTCGAGAAGTGACATGTCATTTATTCACAGCGTATACGCGCCGTGATTAATGAATGTCTATGCCCCGCCCCTGCTCCGGAGCACACGCCGAGTGAACCCACAATTACGCCGTGTGAACCCAGCCTAACAAGGAGCTTAATGGGAAAATTCCCAACAGGTGTTTGATCCCTGAATCCACCAATAAATCAATTTGAATTGGGATTCAGTCGTCCTCATCCTGTTCACATTGTGACATCATGAGACCAAGACAACACATTAAAATTGATTAACAGTACCTCGCTTTTGCGGGGCTTCAAGCAGGATGCTCTCGGATGGAAGTGGCCACTGAGCTTAGAATGTCAGTGTCATTAGCAGATTGCAACAGAGATACAGAAAGACTGGACGAGTCACAGAAAGTTAAAGAAGTGGCCGTCCTTTGGCTCCATCACAAACTGATGACCGCTTCATTGTAACCAATGCCCTGCAGAACCGGATGATGAACGCCGCACAATTCCAGGCGCGTTTAAGTGTCGCGTCAGACCATTGGTAACCGTTTACATCAGCATGGTCTGTCAAGTCTAAATTCAAAGTGCTGCGGAATATGTGGGCGCTATATAAATAAAGATTATTATTATTGATCTCTTCAACTTATTGGGTATCAAACACCTGTTGTGAATTTTGCCATTAAGCTCCTTGATAGAGATCAGCAAGTTGTGCAAAAAGTACTGAAACATTGAACAGTTGGACAAGTGCATTGTAAAGTTTAAACATTTAAAAAAAAAAATAAAAAATTCAGGAAATTGTGTTCATGATGAAATTTCAACCAAAAAGCCAAATATCCCTAACTTTTTTGAGGCGTGTGTGTGTTTTGTGGGGTGTATATGTTTTGTTATGTGAATATATATATATATATGTATATATATGTGTGTGTATATGTGTATTATATATATATATATAATATTTATAATATTTTATTATATAATATATAATATTAATACTTTTTTTTTTTTTTTATATATAAACATTTCAGCATTTTTCCAGCATCTCAAATAGCGTTTTGTTGTATATTAGTGTGCCGTTTTTATACTGCAGCAAAAATGAAAACCCTAAAGAAATGGTTTTTTTTTTTTTTTTTTTTAAAATGCAGGTTGTTTTGTAACTAACTCTAAATTGGAAAAACCGGTAATATGGGTTAATTAAAATAAACTTTTTTTTTTTTTTTTTTAAATTGCTTGGGTTTTACATGTTGATAACGATGTGTGAATGCAGCCTTAAACTGACCGGTGGCCTAGTTACTGATTCTGCTATGCTATAGGGGCACGGACCCCCACACATGCTTTGTTTCACATCCTGCCTCTCGTGTGGTTTCACATGCCTGTCTGTTACATAGATGATGGTTTGGGAGGGGGCCACCTGGTGCGATCTGGGTAGAGAACAGTCTGGTGCTGGGGATAAACCAATGACTAATACTGTGGAGGCCATTACCCTGCAGCAGAATTTGCCTGTTTTGGTAAAGGTGAAAAGAAATTCTTATTTTAGGAATGACGACATTGTCTGCATTCTTATGTATGACACATAAATGGGACCTTCAATGCCTATAGATTCTGCCAACCTCGCCGGCTCATTCGGTCAGCTCACAAGGCAAGCGACGTTAAGGTCCTTAAAAGATCAGGGGCACAAATCCAAAAACGTATGATTGTTCCCATTTCATACAAAAAGTAAAATGTGATATATAGGGTTATATGATAGAGAAGCTGAGCTTTGTGATATATAGGGTTATATGATAGATGAGCTGAGCTCTGTGATATTTGTGGTTATATGATAGCGGAGAGAAGCTGAACTCTGTGATATATAGGTTATATGATAAGGAAAGGAGCTGAGCTCTGTGATATATAGAGTTATATATGATAGAGGAAGAGAAGCTGAGCTCTGATATATAGGGTTATATGATAGAGGAGCTGAGCTCTGTGATATATAGGGTTATATGATAAGGAGAGAGCTGAGCTCTGTGATATATAGGGTTATAGGATAGAGGAGAGAAGCTGAGCTCTGTGAAAATAAAGGGTTTATGATAAGGGGCTGACTCTGTGATATATAGGGTATATGATAGAGGAGAGGAGCTCAGTGATATAAAGGGTAATAAGATAGAGGGGAGAAGCTGAGCTCTGTGATATATAGGGTTATATGATAGAGGAGAGGAGCTGAGCTCTCTGATATTTTAGGGTTATATGATTTGAGGAGAGAAGCTAGCTCTGTGATATATTTTGGTTATATGATAGAGGGAGAAGCTGACTCTGTGAATATAGGGTTTTTAAAAGAGGGGAGAAGCTGAGCTCTTGATATATGGGTTATATGATAAGGAGAGAAGCTGAGCTCTTGATAATTCGGTTATATGATAGAGGGGGGAAAACTAGCTCGTGATATATAGGGTTATATGATAGAAGGGAGAACTGAGCTCTGTGATATATAGGGTTATATGATAGAAGGAAGAGGAGCTCTGTGATATATAGGTTTATGATAGAGAAGCTGAGCTCTGCATATATAGGGTTATATGATAGAGGGAGAGAAGCTGAGCTCTTGTGATATTCGGGGTTTTATGATAGAGGGGAAGAAACTGAGCTCTGTGATTTTATAGGGTTATATGATAGAAGGAGAGAAACTGAGCTCTATGATATATAGGGTTTTATGATAGAAGGAGAAGAAGCTGAGCTCTGTGATATATAGGGTTATATGATAAGAGAAGCTGAGCTCTGCGATTTTATAGGGTTATATGTAGAGGAGAGAAACTGAGCTCTGTGATATATAGGGTTTTTATGATAGAGGGGAGGGAAACTGAGCTCTGTGATATATAGGGTTATATGATAGAGGGAGAGAAGCTGAGCTCTGTGATATATAGGGTTATATGATAGAGGAGAGAAGCTGAGCTCTGTGATATATAGTTATTATTCTGTGATTTATTGGAGCAGGGTTTTGGAGTGAAAAGCAGAGAAAAATCCTGATAAGACTCCTTAGGGGCTGATTCGTGTCCTGCTGACCTCGCTCACTCCGAGTGTATAAATGTGTGAACAGAGGGAACTGTCAGTCACTATATGTAGGTGGGATCTGCAGGACTTTTACTTTCTCTTTTAGGAATCCTGTTTGCTCTGCTCTGTGACCAATGTATATGTTTTTTTTTCTTTTATGACCATGGGGTGCGGCAGAGGAGTTTTAAAACTGATGGATAACCTCTTAGTATAAGATAAGGGTCACCCTCTCCACATTGGAATGCGTTTTAATCTCTCCCATTTTTAGCCGTTTTAAGGTGTTGGGCCACTGATTGACAGAAAAATTCTCCTGCCCTCATAATCACTAAATTATCTCCAATTATCTGTGGAGTTCACTGTTAAATTTGTGTCCTTGGAAAAATTATGTAACTTAAAAAAAAAAAAAAAAGATGAATAAGACACTTGACATCGTGTTACTATTTACTTTTATATCACAAGATGGGCTGGGGAGGCATTAGACTCTTAAAGGGGTTGTCTCACTACAAGCATTGCTGCTTTTTATATTAAAGATCTTGCAAAAACAAGTCACTTTGCAATATGTGTCCATTAATTGTGTCCTACCTATTCCTAGATATCCCCTCTTGTATGGGCTGCATCAGCTTCTCAGGTTGCTATAGCTACAGACCTGTTTGATCTCTCCTGATAGGCTGCCAGCACTGGTTGCTATAGCTATACGTTTGATTCTCCTGACAGGTGCCAGGCTGGTCACTATAGCTTCTACCTGTTTGATCTCTCCTGATAGGCTGCCAGCACTGGTTGCTATAGCTACAGACCTGTTTGATCTCTCCTGATAGGCTGTCAGCACTGGTTGCTATAGCTACAGCCCTGGCTTCTACTGCAGCCTAGTAGAAGCCAGTAAACACGCCCCTGAATTCTAAATTAAACCAAGAAAAAAGGACTGAGTTAAGATGAATCAATGTAGTGAGACAACCCCTTTAACTAGTCCTGTCACCAAATTGACCCTACGAACGGTAACCGCGGTGGTCCCGTTACACGTCAGTGCCCATTGAGGTGATGGGTGCCAGCTTGGGTTTCACGGCCAATGAGGGTTCACCATGCAGACGTGGACAGATAATGCCCCGGGAATGCGGAGCAGAACAGGTGCTTCGATCACCAACTCCTACAACATCCACGCAAATTATTTTTACTTCCTCTGCTGACTGAGGAGGCCGCTGGCTATTTTTGCCTAGCCACATAGGGGTTAAGAGCGAGCCACCTGTCTCAAGATGATGTGTCATGGGGGGGGTGGGGGCGCAGAGTTACAACAAGTTGCGTCATTGACAATGGAATTTATAGTCCTAGGACAATGCAGTTACTCCCAGATCACCCTCCAGATAAACACTGGTCTGTGGTGAGTGTATGTGTATGTTCTCCACTTTGGACTTCCGCACCTAGTAAGAAGGGTCAGATGCATAGAAGTTGATCACAAAGTGTCCTCATCCTACGATCAGCTGTAGTTTGTGGGGAAATCAGGCAGCAAATGTTCAATTTTCCTACAGCGCCTCCACAGGAAAGACTAAGCATTGCACAGACCATCCATTGGGTTGTCTATGTCAGAGGTCCCCAACTCCAGTCCTCAAGGCCCACCAACAGGTCATGTTTCCAGTTTCCGGTTTTCTGGCTTTCCTTAGCAGTGCACAGGTGATTTAGTTATTGTCAGTGCATTCTGTGGGAGATCCTGAGAACATGACCTGTTGGTGGGTCCTGAGGACTGGAGTTGGGGACCCCTGGTCTATGTGATGCAGGACAGGAGAGATGTGCTGTAGCCACCTTCTACTCTGGCCAAGCAATAAGGAGCAGGAACAGGGGGCCTCATTTATGCACTCTGAAATTCTTATAGTTGTTCTCCCAATTCAGATATTTATCACCTATCCACAGGAAAGGATAACAGCACAAAACCGCTTGGTTTTTCCCCGCAAGGTTGGGATGTTTGTACTGGATGTTTTTTTCCTGATACTTCAAACTTCATCCATTCAATAAAACAAAAATATGCCCCTCGGGAAAAACAATCCTTTCCATTAATGGAGGTCCCAATTTCCCAATACCCTGGTTTAAAAAGAGCTTTTTTGCCAAGTAGCTTGGTTAGTAAAAAAGCAGTGAACCCGTCGTTCCCGGGGCCCCTACACAGTAGGGTTAGCAGAGGGGCATTGACCCGTCTGCTCCGGGGCCCCTAACAGTAGGGGGTTTAAAGGGGCCCGCACTTCTGCTCCGTGGGCCCCCTAACAGTAGGGTTAGAAGGGGGCTTTAATCCCTTCCCCCCGGGCCCCATAACGTAGGTTTTGCAAAGAGCATTTACATCCGTCTGCTCCAGGGGTCCATACAAGAGGGGTTTGCAGAAGGAAAATGACATCCCTGCTCCAGGGCCCATACACAGTAGGGTTAGCAGAAAGCAACATCCCTCTGTCCGGGGCCCCTACCGTTGGGGGTTTGCAGAAGACATTTACATCAGTCTGCTCCGGGCTCCCTACAAGTGGGTTAGCAAAGGGGCGTGCTCCGCTGCCAGGGCCCCATACACATAGGGTTAGCAGAGGTGAGGGACATCCTCGCCCGGGGCCCCCCCTACCAGTAAGGTTGCAGAGGTGCAATGACAATCTGTCCGGGGGCCCCCTACACAGTAGGGAGGCAAGGTCAGTGATGTCCGTCTGCCCGGGGCCCCCATACACGTGGGGTTTGCAGAGGTCGTGACATCCATTTTTTCCGGGGCCCCGACACAGGGGGGAAAAGG